>WYDI02004437.1:0-11400 GCA_009867235.2 Psittacus erithacus | reverse complement strand
GGGGAAGAGAATCGAAAGAATACAACTCCCACAGGTTGAGATAAGAACAGTCTATTAACTAAGGTATAACACAAACCCAACTTTATTAGCATCTGTAACTGCTCAGCGCCTACCGCTGAGTCAAACAATCACCAGACCCTGGATTTCAGTAGGGTTTTTTGTTGAGGTTAATGTCACAGAGTTAAGTCTTGTTAAGTGATAATTTAGTTAGGCAGATGAAATCAGACATGATCTTTTTGTAGTTGTTATTGTTTTTCTTATTCTTCCTTATAGTTTCTTAAGTCCACTTCCTTATGAGCTTTCCAAGAGGCAATAAAATAGTAACAAAATAAGAAGTATACCCAAGAACAATTTGAAAGTCTTTCTGGCATAATTTGTCCCAAATTTCCTATGTATTCATACACTTGATAAAAAGAAAGTAATAACTCACGCTTGAGTTTCATTCCTCCTTATGGTTTTATGTCACACAGATTTGGTTTGGTTTGATTTCATTGGTTGTGAGTAGAAGCTCCTGGAATGCAGTTTCTGAATACTGTATTAATGCTGAACAGATAGGAAGTAAATAAAAAAAACCTGTCTGTGGGGTTTTTTTCTGGAGGGGGAAAAAAAAAAAAAAAGGGTGAAAGAACAGTTTTTATTCAGCTATTCGGGAGTTTAAGCCCCATATCCATGGAATTAAAATCCTTGTTAAAAGTTAATTGAAGACGTTGTTCAGAATTCTTTTTTTTGAGTGCTTAAATTAAAAAATCCTACTGACCTGTAATTCTGATTTTGTGGGTTCAAAATTACCAGTTGTTACAAATATTACTGAAGAGAGAAGATTTCTTTTCATAGGTTTTTCATTGTGCTAAAGTAAATAAAAGCTGTCTGTTTGTAATCCTGGTTTCTGTGCTTTAAGAAAAAAACATATGTATGTATAAGTGGCCACAGATACCAGCAGTAACTTTCTTGAACTGCTGGCAGTAGAGTCCTTGTCTTGTTGACTGATAATAGTAGATGTGCTGGGAAAATGTGAAGTAGTCCCAAAGTAGAGATTAAACCTTAGAATTATTAATAATACCAATATTTCACTCATTACAGTTGACTCCTTGCCTTTCCTAGTGTCTCAACGTCAAATCTGGCAAACTACATTTATGTTTAGGAGGGGGCAGTGAACATGCAGTATCTGTGGTCATTAGTGTTTCTCCTTTGTTTGAAATAGCCTTTAAACTTAATCTCTTGATAAAATCCCTGAAAGTAGTTTGTGTACTTGATTTGATGAGCATATTGGGGGGAGAATCTTGATTTTATTGATGAATGAATTCCATATTTTTGTCACATTTCACTTCTGTCATTTGTCCGAAACATAACAAGCCACCTGATTTAGTGCTCAAAATTGATGCTCTCTTAAATTGTGTTGCATTTCAGTAGACTGGCTGAAAAACAGTATGGATTAATGCAGTGAGAGGTAGCAGGGTTTTAGGATTATATTTCCATTATTGCTTCTAACAGAAGAAAATGTTCTTTGACCCTTTCCTCAAATTCAACAGAATAATAATTTATTAATTATGATTTTGTTTTCAGTAAAGTAATAACAACAACTTTAAAGTATAAGGGGGAAAATGTAGTATTTATGTATAAACCATTCTGCAAAAGGCAGAAAAAAAATGCGCTTTCTATATCACAAGGAAATTATAGTTACACTTGTCAGTTGAGTGGGGGATATGATGATTTTATATACCTGTAAGGAAAACTGGTATAGATAACTCATCCCAGCTGTTAAAGTAGTCTTTTTGGTTACAGTAATCGAGGTTTATTTATAAAGGCATTGAAAAAATGTGCCGCAAGGATGGTATAGTTTTCTGTTGATGGGTGTGTATGCCTGTGGTTTTGCTTCACGACCTTGGACCAAAGAACAAAATTCTCTAGAAATATATTCTCTGATTTGGGGTTGAGTTTTTTCTGTTTGCTTTTGCCTCTTGCAGTCTTGTATGTCATAATTCTACAGAGGTTCCAGTTGGCTTCAGCTGTGCTGTCATTTGACAAAAATGCACTGAAATTTGATAAGGCAGCCTTCAGAATGCTGTATTTGATACTAAAATGGTACAGTAGTACATGCATATGAGGTTGTATATTAGAAAGTTTAAATTCTTATTGGCATAAGCAGATGGTTTTTAATTAATTTGTTTGCTTTGTGTCATGAAGTTGCACAATATATATATTTTATTTGAAATGTACAAAGAAAGAATGCTGTGAGGAGTAGATTATATTTTTTTACAGCTAGCATGTCATGAAGTTGAACTGTGTTGCATACAGGGTTATATGTTAGCATTTTAGATCTGATTAAGTATTCTCCAGTGAACAAAAGCCCTATGACTTATTAGTGAACAGCTTGTGGTTGCAGCTGACATGTCTTGCTGGTGCTCTCTAGAACTGGTGAGAAGGCTAATTCAGACTGATGCTTACATAAGACAGCAAAGCGTTTTCATTTGATCTATAGTGGATTGTTTGGGCTGTCAGACTGGTGTTTGTAGACTTAGAAGAACAGTTTCTTTGTGAGGCTATAAGAAAAATTTACTGATGGAATTTAGCAATATTAACTCTTAAAAGATATACTGAAATTTCAGGGAAAGGTGGAGAGAATGTTGTTTGCTGTCATATAGTAAGTACATACCTTAAGTAACGATTGGTCTGGAAATGTAACTTGCCAATAAACTGAAGAACCAAAGCAGTAAGGATTGGTATTATAATGATGTAGCTTGTCAATATAGTTTGTGTCATCCACTGACTACCTGCTTCTGACAGAGCTAGCTTTCTTCTCCTCTTGGCCCCTAAACTTGCATCAGCACATACTCACTTTGTTTTGAAGGGGAGTTTTTCGCCAGTTGACCACCTTATGCTCCATCACTACATCGTTAGCTTAGAGTTCATTCTCCTTCAAAAAGCAGTGGGAACATCTGGCCCCAGGTTTGGAGGTAGTCAGCTGTTAGATAAGCTAAATGAAATATTCAAGGAATAGTGAACTGAGGCTGATTCTGTCATGATTTTCCCTTCAAGTTTTTATGACAAGTCATTTGGTACTACAGGACTGCCCCATTTATATGCTTCCTGCTGCTTTGCCGGCGGAAGCCCGAGCCTTTCTTGCTGCAGTTGCAAGTGCAGTAGCAGCCTGAAACAGCCTAGCTATTGAAAGATCAATGGCATTTGTAACCCAGTAGATTGGAGAAAGATTTATTGTTGCTACTGCAGCAAGGAAGAAACAGTTTGCAAATTGGTACATTTGTTAAAGGATAAAAATAAAAGTAGTCTCGGTTTTTCTTTTTCTGCTTTTTGTACCATAGTGAAAATTGGGCTTGGGAAGACCTCAGTAAATCCTTCCTTGGGATAATTTTCTGGTTATTTTTGATTATTAATATATTTTGTGAAAAATATTAGTGTTTATTCTCTAAGTGTGCTACATGTCAGATGTAATGACTTGGGTCATCAGAAAACAGCCTAAAAAATGTGAATATCTCAAATTGCTTCTTTCTTGAGCAGTTTTAATATGTGGAGTTCAAACATTCTATATCCTGAGTTATAGAATCATCTTTATTTTACCTCAGTTAAATTTACTGAAGCGTGTAGCACATCTTGGCAAAAAATAAATGGTGAGTTAAGGAAAAACAGAAGTTGTTGATTTTAATACCTGATTTAAAGTGCGAAAAGTTAAGTGTTGCTTTCGCAAATACAAATATGTTGTGTGAAAAAATGTACTTTTTTGACAGGGCTTAAGAGAAGTGAAAATTGATCTGTTCGCCAGGAATGAGATTTTCTGAAAAGCATAATCGTGTGGCTGTAAAGCCAAGTCAAGCAATTAGGAATAGCTGACAAGTTTGTATTATGGGGAACAGGAGATGAGAACAGGATAGGTAGCAAAGGAATAGAGTTGTTTAAGAGTCAGATGAAAAAAAGCAAAATGTGGTAAGAAAGTTCTAGTATTAAACTTTTGTGAATGGCTTACTATGGGTACTATGGGTACTCAAGAAGCTGGTATTTGCAGCAATATTTTGAGCCATCCAAAAGGGGACCAGTAGTAAAGAAATAAAAAATGTTGGGATTTGGTGGGTTGGTTTTTTTTTTTACTTCCAAGTATGTGTGAAAAGCAAAAGAAAAGGTGTTTTGGTTTTTGGGGGAGGATTTGGTTTGTCTGTCTCTTTTAGACATGTTTGTTTACTTATAATTACTCAGCTCACAGGACCTGCAGGATTTAAGCTGAAACACCTTTTCTTGTGCCCAAGTTTATGTAAGTAGTCAGTGGTAGACAGAATATCTACATCAAGTTACAGCGAGGTGGTTGGATGCTAGCCAGACGAAATACAAGGCTTAACAAAGTGTAGCTCTTCTCAGAGGATTTGCTCTAGTTAGTGATAGAAATAGATGGTAAAGATGAGCATGAATTGGGGTAGTTTATCTCCACAGCAATCAAAGTGATATTAGTGTCACAAGTGCTTACATGTTTATCTGCCATCAGGCTGAGTAGGACAAATGTGATTCTCATTTCAGGCATATTATAAAAATAGCATGCATTTCTCTGCCAGTAATACCAGTTATAAAGCAAGGCTGAGAGTAAGTGTGCACATGAAGGTAGAAAATGTGTTTTCAAGTTGTAGAAGAAGGGGGGAAATGCCACAAGCATTCTAGTTACCATAGCAAAGCAAATGGTGCCTGAATATGTTCTGTAGAATATATTCTGGAACTGGATCAAAAAATAACTCATTAAGTGACATACAGTTACCTGTAGGCGTTTGAGCATTTTATAGTACCTTTATTGAACACTGATAATATTTTCTTCCAAGTTGACCCTAAAGATAACCATAAAAGAATCAAAGTAGAAAATGTTATGAATTGACAAAAGGTTTTTCATAAGTTAGACCTCATTTGGTAAAATTAATCTTTAAGTGACTTACAAGAAAACACTTCCATTTTAATTCTCCAAAGATAGTTTGTTTTATCTGAAATACTTTGCTGTCCATGAAAGCTAAGGTTTTGAACTTCAGTAAACCTTTGCTTGTTAAAAGAGTTACAAAGGAATGTGTCCACATTCCCTCTGCATAGTTGGGGGTCTGTCTATGCCACTTACACACCTGTTGTGTTTAAAAAAGGGTATGTAAGATAACATAGGGAGTTAGTCTAACTTACTATCTTCTAAAGCATGAAACAATTTGAAATATTCATAAAGGCATACAGAATTCATTACTATTAAAAATGGACATTTAACTCTGTTGTGTTGACAAGCTCAGAAGCTTAATTAATAAAAACTAAAGAGCGAAGGGAAAATTCAGTCCCATTGTTAGTTTTGCATGCTTCCTTGTTACGTCTTTAAGCAGCATTGTAACAGGATCTTTCAACAGCCTGCATTAACAGCCTGCTAATAATTTCCATTATAAAAGGTTTCTTGATTTTAGTCATTTTTCTTGGTTTAAGGTGTTTTTTTTTTATTTCTGACAAATGCTAACATGTCATTAGGTTCAGCTGGTCATTGAAATTAGTGTGGACAAAGTCCTCTATCCAGAAAGTGTCTTTTTCGTTGTTTCGTGGAATTCCACAGGGGCTTAAGAGAATTAGAAATTCTTAAAAGTCACTTTTTCCTACTGCTGCTTGCTCTCCAGCTGGCATCATGCCAAAATCACAGCAAACCATGGGGTTCAGAAGAGCAGTTTTTGTTGCTGCTAAAGCAGTAATAGCAAGATTGCAGTGGGGTAGCTGCACTGGCCATATGCAGGATAGGAAATGGTGACTGCATCCAAGATGTGCCTCTGGGCTTCATACGCTGAGGCCAGGTTCTCCATAGAGGCTGTTCAGCACCAGTGGGGAAGTTTGTTGCTTCCCCTGGGCTTGACAGCCAACCCAAACTGGCCAAAGGGCTATTCTCTACCATCTGATGTGGTGCTTGGTAATAAAAGTAGGGGGAAGGAGGAGGAAGGGGTGACACTTGTGGCTATGTCATTTGTCTTCCGCTCCTGAGCTACCACCAGGCATGCTGAGGTGAAAGTGGCTGGACACCTGCCTGCCAATGGGAAGCAGTGAATCAGTTCCTTTTTCCACTCTCCTTGGGCACACAGCTTTTGCTTTCCTTATTAAACTGTCATTGCTTCCACCCACAATCTCCTCACCATCCTTTCGTCTTCTCTGCATCCCACAAGAGAAGTGAGCGAGCACTCAGCTGGGTGTGAGCTTGGCTGTTCACCAGGGTCAGCCCACAGTGGGGGAATAAGTCTTCTGCTGCCATCAGCTGAACAAGTTGCCAAAATGTCAGCAGACTGCCTGGCCTTGAACACTCAAGGCTCAGAATTGTTTGATGTATGGTAGGGTTCTTGCTTTTCTTTTTAACATAATCTCAGTTAAATTAACTGGTTTTTTTAACTGTGTCAAACTGATGGAATTTTAGTTTCCACTTTTTCTATTTAGCCTCTAGAAAATGTGCCTATTTATCTCATGCAGGTCTAATGAATCCTGTTTCATGTTGCTGTATAGCATTTAATTATGATTGCTTTCTTTTCCCAAGAGGTGTTTGCTTCAATTATTGCAAGAACTGGGAGGAATTAAGGTGGTACAGACAAACAAACTATGATAATTTCGATCTTTCAAGTATTCGGGATTACAGTATAAATGACTTTCTTTAATTTTGCCTATTTTAGGCAGTTTGCTAAAGGATGATTATAATACAAAGATGACAAAACTTTATAAATGTAATATTTACATATTAATGTAACACTGCATCTCTCAAATATTAGTGTCATGAAAGGTTTCTGATTGGTAGCTAACAATTTTAATATATGGTTTTAGAAAAGAAGTTGTGGCTTGGTTGGCATTTCAGCACATCCTAATATGCATGAGTATTGAAAGAAGAGTGGTAGTGTAGATAGTTAGGAGGAAAAATCTATCAAGTACCTGCTGCAGTTTTCATGAAATCATTATGTTTTCCTCTCAGAAAATAGACTTTTTTCAGCTCTATGAAGTTAAGGAGAATGGATAGTGGTTTGATTTTATTTGTAACATGATGAAAATTTACATTAAATATTAATTTATTGAGTATTAAGTGCTTTTGAGGAAAAAAGAGTGATTACTGCTGTGTATTGTCCATTGTAGCACAAATGTAAGAGAAGTTGTAAATGTAGAGAAGTTATATTAAAAACAGATACTGCAATTCTGAAAAGATTTTCTACATTTGTAACTATGCCGTAGAGCTAATAGATAGGAGTAGGAGAGAGTTATTTTGCAGTGGGGTATATAAGGTAATGATGCTATCTACTGACTTCAGGAAGTATATTGAAAAACTCAGCTAAATGCTGTTTTCTTACGTGTCTTGAAATTTGTCAAATTTCTGCTTTATTTTATGTTCTTGAGCAGTGGGAGAAAGGAAATTAGGATATTGCCTCACTGTTCGTCTGGGATTACAATAGGAAGGTGGAGTACAGATTGGTACTGGTCCTTTTCCTGCCATGCCTGTTTTATTCCAGCAGTTCCATGGTTTCCCACTGCAGTGATATGACGAAGTTGTTTTGTTTAAGGCAACATGGAGCTTCTTGCTTTGTGCTCATCTGTTCTGATGGGCTACCTGAATTTTCTGAAGAATTCAATAAATTATAGGGTAAATTTATTTATTTATTACTCATAATCTGAATCTCTCTTCAGTAGGGGAGAGTAATTTCTTTTTTCAGATGACTCTACCTTCACTGAATTTCAATTGGCTGTTACAAAAATGGCATTAGCAGAACGTGTCAAAAGGAAGAAAATTCTTTAGTGGAAAATACTGTTTTACTGTAAGAATTATTCCTAGCTTCTATTATAATTTAAAACTTCTGTGCAAAATGAGAAACACAGGTACCAGTTTTTTTCCAGTTATGCAAAGCTGATGTTGGGCAGCAAAGTGGAAGCTTCCAGACTTTGTGCTCTGTACTTATGGAGGTGTGAGGGGCAAAAGGAAAACAGGAGGATCAGCTGCCAGAAGTTAAAGCTTTGTTGTCATCTCTCTGAAAATTTTTGCTTGTATCCAGTGGCCGTAGTGAATAGCATATGTAGATCAGTCATCTGGTGGGATGCATATTAGCACTTAGTCCTACCTGAAATTAAACTACTTGCCAAATTAGATTAATTTTAATATATGTTTTTAACTGATATTTTTCGCTCAGTTGTTGCTCCAGGTACATGTACAGATCATGCACATACGTGGTTCAAATACATTATCAGCACTGAAAGCTTAGTAAGTTGTCTCCCAAGATCTCCAGTCTTGAAAAGTCTGATGTTCCAGTTCTTTAGCAGCCTAAGTCAATTTAGCTGACGGCTTCTCAGGCTTGCCCTGCTGCTTCTCTGCCCTGTGTTCAGGCTGTGAGCTTGTCTGACCTTACACTGAACCTGTTCAGATCACAAAGCTGGCAGGAAGCTATGTGCTTCACCTGAGATAGTTTCTCGATGATTTAGCATGCTGAAATAGTTCAAAGCTGCTGCAAGGATGCAAGTAGAAACACATGGCCAAGCCTGAGGGGAGCTGAATGGGTATGTAACTGCTAGTGCTTAGGTTAGGTCAGGATGCCCAGAAGTCAGAGCTGGAGGTGATAGGTAAGATAGAGTAGGGTAACATCAGGAAGGGCTTAATGCCCTCAGGTCAGTATTTATTAAACCTAAGGTCCACCAGCAGAAATCTGGCGTTTCCCCCTTCTGCTGGAGACAGGTGTGAAAACGGTGGTGGTTCCAGAGATGTCCTCTTAACTTCATGGTAGAATCTGTGGCAGTGGATTGTATAGTTTGATGCCGAGCATGCTTTTCCTTACATGGATACCTTTACTGAAAATCTACCTTTATTGAAAAACAGTTCCTATTGTTTCAGAAATTTCTGGCATGTTTGAGATTAGAACCAAACTAAAAATAAAGAAATAAAAAAAGAATGTCCAGTTGAGATAGTAATGCTGTAAAAACAGTAACACTACAGGTGTTAGAAGATGTTTTAGGAAATTTTGAATTATATTGGAATACCTGATCCTTCTTTTTTAACATTATTTGCTGCAGGATTTGAACAAGCGCTTGTCCTTGCCGGCTGACATCAGGATACCAGATGGCTATCTTGAAAAGTTGCAGATTAACAGCCCACCATTTGATCAGCCAATGAGTCGACGTTCTCGTAGAGCATCACTAGTAAGTGCATGCATCTGCCTTGCTAAACTAACCTCTTGGGTCTTCAGGTTCTATTTGACGTGCATGTCTGTATACCATAGGTGTGATTCAGCTTGGCTTTTACGTCCTCAACTTCACCAGCATGCACCCACCAAAATCTGCTGCAGAATTTCACTCTTTCTTTCATTTTTCTTCTTCAAACTTGGCCCAGTCATTTCTCTGTGAAGGTCTCGACCCATTGAAATTGGTGGCTAAACTCAGCTCCCAAAGCGTATACTTAAATCCCTTTGCGTTTTAGAGCAGAGATATCTGTTTGAGCAAATAGGCCACGTAGTCTTAGGCCAAGGCCAGGGTTCTTATGTGATATGGTAGGAATGCCCTAAAGCAGCATAATATGAAGGCAGGTCATCCTTATTGTTCTTTTTATATTTGATAACAAATTTTGTCTCTCAGAATTGCTATTGAGATGATGGGGGGTTGGTTTGTTTGTTTTAAAGCATATGTGAGTTCCTGAGAGAATGAATGAATGAATTCACACATACCTTTTTAGATGATTGTGTTGTTTTTCAAAAATAAATCTTTTCCTTGGAGGTTGCAAAATTATGATTCCTATACTGTAATTAGAGTAAAAATGCTATAAATCTTGGATTCTTATATAAAATATGCACATCCCTGAAATAGTCAAAAAAAACCCATTATTGTCTTATTTTTACCAAAATTGCTGTGTTTTAATCATAACTTGACCTATCAGCTTTCTTAGTATTAATTGTGGTCTTAAAGAGATGCAAGACCATTACTGACTTCCTGATCAAATTCATAGTTGAGAAATTCTATACAGGATAAAATTGGATAGGTTTATATTATCCACATTGTTCTTGGTTTTCTTGATTTAATAGCTTATTTGCTGAAAAATAATTATGAGGGTACTTGTAGTGAATTAGTTTTAACAACTGTGAATTATCATTATTGTATTCTTTGTGATTTACTATTGTCTGTAACAAAGTGATGGTTGAATTTTATCATGTATTTTTCCCCTGAAAAAATAGAATTTAGTGCGCTAGACTGAAGCTCTAATCTGCATGTCACCTTTTACAAGAGCAATGTTAAAAGAAGAAAAGATAGGCTCAAAGCACTGGAAGCAATAATAATGTAGCAAGCTTAAATATTTGTGCCAGAATTTTGTAGCTTATTAACCACTTAGTTACTGGTGCAGCACTGAACTGGGGAATAGACTTTCCGAAACATTCTCTTTTCAGATGCTGGTGAAGTACCATTTCAGTACTTGGGGGCTGGGGGATTTTCCTGTATAGCTAAATCCCCTTACTCATTTAGCGTTGACCCTTGAGAGCAGTTCAGGTTCTGTCCTCTTTACCTTCTACAAGACAGACAGAAAAACGGTGCCCTCTAATGAGTATGGTGTGTGTACAAAATCAGCTTCCTGCCTGTCACAAGGTTTTTCGGTTTGCCTTTTAAAAACGCTTTCAGGGCTTAGAAGTCCAGAATGAAACCTGCCAGCAGTGCTGTTGTAAGCAGGCATGCATTTGCTGCCTTGTCTTTTCATGATTTCAAACTAACTTTTAGAAGAGAAAAATTGAAGGACTCATTATCCTGAGATTGTCATTGGAAGCTTACTACCTGAGTGTTAATTACAATATATGAACACTGTGCTCTGCTTCAAAGGCATGTCTGTTTCCAAGGTGTAGTAGGAATCAAAGGAAAAAGGCTATAAAAAGTATCAAGTGAGGACTTGTTATACTTCAGGCCTGGTGTTATTCTTTGAAATACAAGGGAAAAATTAGCTTTTATAGTATTTTGTGCATGCGTGTACAGTATTGCCTGCACAGTAGCATAGATGTGACTCTTATGCACCAGCCATTAGAAATGAGAGACTGTAAATAGGGTTGCCGTGGTTTAAGCCCAGTCGGCAACTCAGCTACACAGCCGCTCACTCACTCCCTGCCCCCCACCTTTCCTCCCCACCCCCCGGCTCCCAGAGGGATGGGGAGGAGGATCAAAAGAATGTAACTCCCACGGGTTGAGCTAAGAACAGTCCAGTAACTAAGGTATAACACAAACCACTGCTGCTGCCGCCAATAGTAATAATGATAAGGGAAATAACAAGGGAAGAGAACACAACCGCTCACCACCTGCCGACCAATACCCAGCCCGACCGAGCAGTGATCTCACCCTTCCGGGTAACTGCCCCCAGTTTATATACTGGGCATGACGTGCTGTGGTATGGAATACCCCTTTGGCTAGTTTGGGTCAGGT
>WYDI02004436.1:30092-65005 GCA_009867235.2 Psittacus erithacus | reverse complement strand
TTTTCTTTTGTGTTATTTTTTTGTGGTTTTGTGTTTTTTTTTGGGTTTTTTTTTTTTTTTTTGGTTTTGTGGCTTTCCTTTGTCCTTTTTTTTTTTTTTTTTTTCTGCCCCCCGCCCCCCGAAATGAAATTAAATGTCAGGCTTAATGGAATATCACATTTTTCATGTTTTAAGAAAGGAACACCAAAGTTAATGTTTTCAGAAGTCAAAGCAACTTTATTGCACATCAAATTTTTTCAATTTCCATATAGGTATTAACTACACACAGTGCACAATGTGGGAGAGTTAGTTACTATAAGAAGCTCATGTGTGAGTAACTCTCCCACACTATGCATTTGCAGTTAAGCATGTATTTAGTCAGCAGTATACCTAGGCCTCTACTGAGCACAAATACATTGGAGACAAAAATCCTGCAGTTGTTTGTGGACTGTGGATTTGTTGTGGGCTTTAGAGGTCAGCCTGATAGAGGGAGAGATGTGATTGTGGTAAACATCAGATAAAGATGATTGCATTCCTTTCTGATTCCCTGCTACAGTCCTCGGTTCCTGTAGTTGTGCTGATACAAGTGTTTGCTGTACTACTTTATAAACCAGGTCACTGAACATATGTAAAAATAAAACCAACAGCAAAACATTCCTCCCTGCCCCCCAGCATTTTTTTTTTCTTTGAGTTATTAATGGGATCACTTCAAGGATCTGGTTTGTAACATGCTGCTGCTGGTTGTTATGTTCACACAGTACTTTGGGTTAGTGTATTGAAGCGTCAGGAGCCGGCATGTCCTTGTTGGTTTGGGAAGGCATTACACATAGCTTCAGCGTGGACTTACTGATAAATACGGTGTCTTGCTTTTGAACAAGCAGAAGATAAAAATCACAAATAATGGTATTTTTGCAAAGCTCTGTCCTGGCGTATTTTTCCCTTTAAAGAATTGTGTTAGGTACAGCCAACACAAAGTCCAAAATCCTGAACAGGATCCTTTTTAATATACATAATTTTTTGTGTTCATTTTCTGAAATTATTCAAGAACAATGTGTGTGTGTGATGAAGCGTATTATAAACACACAAGTGCACAATATGCATCTTTCCGTTGTAACTCATGCTGTTCATGCAGATTGCCATCAAAAGTATAACAGACATGCTTCTATTTGCATGATGTCATGGGGTGAGGGATTAAGAGTTCACAGCGCATTTGATTTGAGGTGCTGTCAAAACAAGATCTGAAAAAGCAGCTGATTTCTCTAAGGCATCTGCAAAAAATAGGATGCTTATGTTGTCCAAACTTTTTACTAAGGCAGTAATTCTACTGTATAGTATTTGGCAACATGGGCTTTGACTATTTGTGGCACATCTGTTCTGGCTCAAAAACTTTGCATGGTTGTTGAATCCTGAAAGGTCCTCTAGTTTGAAAATGAACAGCTACCTCACACCAAACCCCAAAGAAGTCCTAAAGCTTATGGAAACATATGTGAGCTTTTCAAGTTGGCCAGCTTCTGAATTTTGTTTGTGGCATAACCCACAAACAGTTGGACAGACAGGACTGAGGGTGTATTAAGGGAGCAAAAAGAAGGGGGAGCTGGAGGTTATAGGGAGTACCACAGCAGGTAATTGCTACTGAACTCTGCAAAGTGAAACAGTGACTGAATGTATCTAGTTTTTGCAGAGTATATTTAATCTAACAGTGAAAACTTTGTAACAATCCTCATGTAGTTTGTTCCAGATGCTTTAATAGCTTCCCTAGTTTCCTGGTCTGTAGTAAACTTTCTGATGTCTTGTAAATCAATTTGTTGCTGCTTTTGCTGTAAGAGTCTTAAGTAGTGAAAGACATTCATAAAATTTAATTTTTCTCCTTAGACTGAGCATCATAGATTTCTCTTCGGAGGTAGTGCTTTCTAAATCTTTTACCATTCCTCTTCTCTTCTAGACTCTTTCCATTTCACCTATTGTCTACATGCTTAACATGTAATGACCAAAATTGGACCCAGTAATCCACTGAGGCCTTGTTAATGCAGACTAGAGTGAAATTATTATCCTGTGAGTAGATTATAGAGGTTGTTTCTTTGTCATTGAGTGGGCTCTCTTTTCCAATAACATCACATTATTTCTAGCAATCACTCTCTCTTTATGCTGGTAGAGAGAGAAAGAATGAGAATGTGAATATGATCATTGTGCACTGGAAGAAGGAATTTGTGGTAACTCTTAATTTTGGTAAATGCTAATTTGAGTGTTGTTGTAAATACCTATCCTTATTAGCATAATACTTTTAATAAACTAAAATGGGAGCCAGTTATCTGGTTTATAGTAGTAGCATGTCTTAGTCAGTTCAGAGGGCGAGACTTCAGTTTCACACCAGGAACTATCTGTTAGGAAAAGGTGCCAATTTGCAAGTCTGTTTTCAGAGTACAGCCACATATTAAAACTGGTTTCAATAAAGAGTGGAAGAAATTAACTACTTGAATTTTGGAGAAATGTTCAATTGCCTTTTAAAATTTGACAAGAGCAGAAAAGAATGGCCTACTGAAAATCTTGTAAACTTGCATCTGTTTTGGAAGTGAGAGGGCAGGGAAGGAGAAGAAAGATGTGTACAAGTCATTTTAAAAATGCTTGGAGTATCTTTTGAGGAGACTATTACACAGAATAGAATGCAGAAGAATGAATAATCCAGGCTTGTTTCTGCTGAGGAGGACAGAAAAAAACAACAAACCACCAAGGAGTAGATATTAGTTCCAGTAAAGTGTAGTAAAAATATGTGCTATCAGTAACATGAAGCCCGTATAAACCTAAGGTCAATGTTTACCATGCCTAATCTTTACTTGGTACAAATTTAAAGGCAAAAATAAAATTCTGCACAATATGCAACATTCCTTATTTGTTCTTCTGCTGAACACTAGGATAAACAGATCAAAATATTCAAAATAAATTGTTATATTTAGAAGTGGTCTGCTTAAGATGCATCACAAGCAGTTTTATGAAGGTGCGATATATGAAATGACCACTGTTTAGGCACCACTAGCTTTGTCTGAAACTTGTAATACCAGAATATCAGATTTGGTAACAAAGTTATGTTGTTTTCTTTGTTTGTTTGTTTGTGTCCTGGGTTCAGCAGTAGCAGTCATTTTTCTCCTTCTTAGTAGCTGGTGCAGTGCTATGTTTTTGACTTTAGTCTGAGAACAATGGGTTGTTGGTATTTTTTTTTTTTCTCTTTAAACTCATGCCTGGGTCTCATGATGGTTTCAGAGTCCCTTCTTCAGTACCTCTTCTACCAAGTACACTAGTGTGCAGGAGCTTAATTAAAAAGTGAGTTCAGGATCATGATGGAATTCCCAATTTAACAACTTATTGTTGCACATCACCTGAACAACATCAGCTGTTTGTGTGTGCTTTTAGCTTGAAGAAAATGTAAAATGACTGGGTATAAATCAGTTTGTAAGACCTATCACTTAGTATTTGCTACAGTCTTTGAGCATTTACATGATCAAATTACTACAGCTTAAATTCCAGTAATCTTCAGAGCCATGCTGCCTTTGTATCTGAGCTGAGACTCAAAATTTTGATGCTTGGCAAGCTTTATCCTCAAGAGAAATACACTGTGTATATGAACTGGTGACTAAACTGAAAGTCTTTATATGAATTAGCAACAAATACTGTGCTGTGCAAAGAGCATAAAGCATGTTTTTTTTAAAACTAGTTTAATTTTAGATACCTTAGGCTGTTTTTCAAGAGTTTCTAAGCCTACCAATTATTCCTTTGAAAACTAAAGAGCATCTCTTTTTTCCCTTATTGTATGAAAACATGTCCCTTACCTTTCAAAGGTTATATTCAGTTTTCTTTATGAACATAGGAAATTTTCTGTTTTCAAGGGGGTGTTTTAATGGACTTTTCGTTTTTAGAACTGAAGGCTGACTGTCCTTTACAGGTGTATGATTGGACATCTTAAGAGGAGAGAGTTCATTTTAGTGCTTGAACAGACATGCATTCTGTGTCCTGGAAGTATGCCTGCTGCTATGTAAAGGGTGGGAGAGATAAAAGAAATATTTATTCAACTGAACTGAATGCTGTGAAGCTTTCACTAAATCCTGTGATACAGTAGGACTTGTTTTACATGTAACATTGTGTGTATATTATATATATGTGTATATATATATATAAATGCTCTGAGACAAAGTAATGCTGAAATTGCTTCCATGGGAACTTGGCTGTTTTCCTTAGGAGAGCCTATGAAAGACGTGTCTGGCAGAAAAGTGCTCCACTTGATTTAGGAACCTGATAGGGGCAGAAAGGGAACAAGTTTGATCTTGATGCATTTACAGATGTACCTCTCTGGGCACCTCTTCTTTAAGGACTTTTTGATTACCAGGGAAAATGAAACAGCTTAAGTGAAAGCGTATCTGGAGAAGAGGAAGTGCTGGGAAGGCTGGATCTAAGTAATGATAGCCCTACTGGTCATGATTAAAGCCTTGCATATCACTTGGAGACCAACAGATAATTAATAGAAGTCCAGTACCTCCCCAGTTGTGCACTCTATTGAAATGCAGGGCTCCTTAAGAAGAGTTTACCCTGAATTAACTGCAGTCACTGAATGTCTATCAAACAGAGTATTGTACAGTGCAGTTTGGTGATGACAGTATGGGTAATGATAGCATTTTTTCTGGGTGGAAGCAGTCACAATCTTCTAGCAGATGCAGGTAACTTAATAAAACTTACTGCTGTACCGCAGGTTAAATTTGACATCCCTTAAGTTTGCAGGCTTGTTGATAAAGGCCTTTTATTCACTTATATTTGTCTTTATTTACTGACCACAATTGCCTGATGACAGCATTTGAAAACATTCTTCAGAGAATACTTATGTTTCCACCTGAAGTCTTCACTATATTAGTTACTAATGGAATGCAATTTCGACTTCCTAGATGTATGTTTTAAGCCAGTGGGGTTCCGCCCCAGTTCTTTGTGCATTAGTCGTCTTGCGTCTCCACGGTGCCTGCGCAGCCACTTCCAAAATCTTTCCTGCAGCACATGGCTGCTTGCATGCTTGGGGGTGGAGACAGAGCATTAAGCCATATGAGTATCGTCCAGGCTGGTTTCTTGCTAAACTCTGCATATTCCTAAAGAAGAATGAAATTAGGTTAGACAACACCACTCCTAGAGATCATTTTTTGGAGTGAATGAGGTGAATGAATTTAAGTTCTCTTACTGTCTCTAAGTAAAAAGAGCAATATTGCACTGACTTTCCTGTCAGTAGCTGCGGTTGGGGTTTTTTTGGCTGTTTTTTTTTTTTTTTTTAATGTGTTTTATTTTAACTAAAGTAGCTCTGACTTTATGCTAAAGTTTATAAATATCATTGATGGCATCTTTAGAGCTGAAATCTGTGAATTTGTATTTCCTGTGACTTAAATTTAACTTGCCAAAACTCAGCAAAGTATCCTGGTGGAGTACATAGCTTTTTTAGACAGATTGTTAGGCCAAATCTTCATTAAAACTGTATAGCTATCTTTCAAGCTGTTCATATATTTTTTTTTTTCTGAGCTGATACTCTCTCTGATGCCCAAATAATCTCCTGTAAGCTTAACATTTTGGACAGATTTGGCTGACAGCAATTGATACAGCTGCTCAAAATGGATTTTCTTTTCACATAATGTTAAATAACATAAAATGTTGAATTGTCATACTGCATAATTTGTCAGCACCATTAAAAAAACCAAAAATGGTCTCTTTGCTGTGTTCTGATGCCTCAAATAGGTACACATGGAGTCTTGTTTTGACGTTTTTACCTGTTAAGAATTATAATCATCTTGCGTGCCACAACAACTTGTCATACGTGCCCCTGCAGCTAGTACATGTGTTTCAAGTTTTTTTTAGGTGAAGGACCAAGTGTTAAACCATTTACATGTGCTCTTTTTTTAACTTCTGTAGGTAGGGGATAATTTGTCAAGATATGACTTTACAAATGAGCTGCAGGTACATCATTTTTCATCAGGCAAAAGCAGTTATGCAGTGACAGACTAAATTGTCAGCTGCATTAATTTTTAGATGAAATACCAGTTGTCAAAAACCAAGTAATTAACACTGTTGGCTGTAACTCGCTTTAAATATTGGACTAGGCATTTAGAATAAGGGTTAAGATTCAGGAACACCAATGCAAAATGCTCTGTCTTAAGTGCATTGAGGCATTTGAAGACTACGTGGCGTGTCCCAGCATGCAGAGCCTTGCATCTTTGCTGGTGATTCTCTTCACTGTGGTTTATGGGTTATGCCCTTGTGAGAACATTTTATGAAGAGAGACAGGTGTATATGTAGAGATTTTAAGGACATAGGGTATCTCAACTGATGCTTTAAACTTTCTAATTGATGTGATGGTTTCAGTGTCCCTTTAACAAGGCCCTCCCCCCCCCCCCCTTTAATATATGATGAGTAAGATACTAATTATTGAACCTTGACGTGACAAGTTACAAGCCTGCTTGTTTCTGAGGGAATTAAAATATTTGTTGCGATCTTCAGTTCCCTCATCTTCCATATCTTACACCAGTGGTTGTTTGCTGGACTCAGCTTGATCATGGAAACCACCATGTTTTCACAATCATATTTCACCTTTACCATCATTTTTCACATGGCCTTCATGGAGACCTAAAACCTCCTGTCCATAAACTCTTTTTTTCTCTGCTAATAGGTTTCAGGTAACTGCACTAATTCCTGAAAGCATTTTTCTTTACAAAGTGTTTTATGTATTAGAGATGTTGAGTTTCAAAAGCTATTGATGGTCAGTGATCTTACTTCCTTGACACAGATTAAAGCTGTAGGAAGAAATGGAGTTCTTTATTGGACTGTCTTATAGAGGTTTAAAAATAAACAGGCCTTTGGTCTTTCTGCTCAACTCTGTCATGGCTGCAGTGACATAGCTACTAAATTCTGGAACTGTTTGAAAATTCTTATGTTGTATTAAGAGTCATTCAGATTGAAATGTTTTATAAAACTGGCTCATTCTAATGATTTAATGATTAAAACTGAATTTAAAAAAAAATCAGTTAATCTTGATGTGTATTTAAACCAATTCCTATATGGTAAACCAAACTTTCACTTTTATTCTTCTATGCCAGCACAGCTGTAATACTATTAGGGGCTTGCTGACACTGCAGAGAGGTACTTAAATCCAGGCTGACATCAGTCTTATTATGAACCCTATTCATAGAAACATGTTTAAGGTTTACTAGTCAAGAATTTAATGTTGGACTAAACAGCCTGTTTAGTCCAATTTGTTTGATGTGTAGTTAGTATGCTGTTTGACTGTGTGCTGAAAGAGTACCAGTGAACTATCACTGTTCAGCTATTGTGCGTGTTTTATACATTAGGCCTCAAGCAACCATCTGGTTACCTCTTTTGACCCATTTTTTTTTTGTCTTTGCAACAACAGCTTTGAGGATTTTAATTATGCGAAGGCACAACTAATATGGCTTAGCTGGAGGAGAGACAGTGGCACACTTCTTGAATTAATATGCATTGTAAGACATGTCAGGCAACAGTAAATGGTTTATTTTTTCCGGTGAAATAACCCTACTGTGCAATCTTCATTTGCTTATACATGCCTGCCTGTCATAAGAGCGAGTATAGGAGGGAAGGGAATAGAGGAGTGTGATCTTTTTACAGGTGTATTGTATTACCAATGCAGGCTTCATTAATTTGCACTTCAAATGAGTAAGCTTCACATACAAGAGCTGCTGACCAAAATACTAAGCAAAAAACTTTGTGGGGAAACTAATATTTTCGTCTCTGTCAGTTTTTAAATGCAAAAATGATGGTAGGACCATCAGAATGAGGAAAAGCACAGATTGCACAGATAAGGCAACTATTCCTTCCAGAGGTATTCACATTTTTACATTCCTGCCTTTTTTCTTACTTTTCCTCTTTTCTGAAGATACCTTGCTGCTTTCTCTCTGTCTTCCAAGTGATGCTTTATTTGCATTTTGCTAGCATTTTCCAGTTCTCCAGGCAATGAGTCTTGTTATAACATCTTTTTGTTTTTTTCTTTTGCTATGGTTTTGCTGAATGGGCAATCCCAGAACTTTGTTCCTAGAGAAGATTGGGTAGGCAGAAGGCTATGAGCCTTGTAAAAATGAAAAGATACCTGAATGGAAATTTGAGCTGTTGTACACTGGCTTCTAGTTGCTAAAAAGAAATAATGGAGAAACAGAACAGAATGAGGACAAGAGATAAAGTATGTCTAAAATGTGGATCAAAAGGTATAAGGAATGAATGAAAATTGTGGTGAGGCTGTAAAAGACTGTCTTGGTCTATCAAACACCAGTGTGTGTGGGAGGTAGAGAGTCTTGAATCTCTTCTGGAGGGAGACTGAGGTCTTATGGACTGAATCACAGATTTACCCTATTTCAGAATCTTTGTTCCTTAAGAAGATACTTTGAAGGGGCGTTAAACCCACTCAATTCTGTATATTTAGAAGAGACACTTCTGGGCAAAGGCAGTAAAGAGTCTTGTAGCTTGGCTGTGTCAGCATGGTCTAAGCAAGAGCCAAGGAATGAATCAGAAACTCATGGAGGAGGTGATGGGGTGAGACAGAAGTGAGATTGAGGCAGGAGTACATTATAGAAGAGATACTGATCTGTAATCTTGCACTTCAGAAGCATGTGATTCTGATTGCTGTAGGAGGTAAATGGGAAGTCGCTGAGGGATTTAAACAGGCACGTTTAATTTAAATGACAAAAAGAATAAAACACTTTTACTCAGCACTGCAGCTTTAAATATAACAGCTGTTTATTTCCTGCATATTGTTTCTTTAATGAGTGATTTAGGAGAGTGTGTAGGCTGCCAAAGCCATGCATGAGCAAGGTGCCAAAAGCTAAGATACAAAGTCCCAGTTATGCCGATGGACTGTGCAAAGTACATCTTCTTACAGATCAAAGATATGATTAGAGAAAGGGTCAAAAGATGAGGCAGTGAAGCAAATGAATGTGAATAATTCATCACTAGGGCAAATATGATTTTATAGACGTATATATAAAAATAATTCTTGTATACCTATGGAGAAGAAACTTGAAGGCTGAGACTGTAAAAAAATGTTAAATTCTCTAGGTGGCTATTCCCTGCAGTTTCAAATCATTCTTTAGTAAATCAGTACAATGTTATTTGGTGATCTTGAGCATCAGAGGTACTATAAAGAGTTTTTTTTAATGTTAGTGTCAAGTAACATAAGGGAAGCTCAAACTTTCCGTATGTTTTAGAATTCCATTTGAGTTACGCATAGCTCCTAAAAACCTCCTGTAATTCTCTGAGTGGTCCAGAAATAACCATATCAAAGGCTTTTGAAAGTCAAGTTAGTTATAGTCCCTCCTAAATTGTCACATGATGAGCAATAAATAGATCAAAAATCCCTAGGGAACACAGGAACAAACAGGAACAAATAGTTGTCTTTCACTGTATCTGAATGGTTGTAATCTGTCACAATCTTCCAAAGAACAGATTTTCTTTAGTTTTGAAAAGTAGGTAGCAAAAAATGTAGGTGATAAACTGGTTTAGGGACTTTTTTCAATACCAGATAAAAATAGAAAATCTTACTGCTTTCTAGCTAAGCTAGATGTCGGGCTAGCAGACCAAATTTAATGTTGGAAAGTGTAAAGCAATGCATGAAAAGAAAAATCTGAATTACTCCTACGTATTGCTATGTTTTACATTAACAGCTTTTCCTAGAATAGAATAACATACTGTAGTCACCTTAGGAAAACTTCTGCTCATTGTGAGATAGTGGCTTTAAAAAGGAGTGTGAAAAATGGCACAGCAGCATCTGTATGTCATTGTAGAAATCTGTGTTCTCACCTGTTACACTCTGCTGGATGATCTAAAATATGACAGAAATAGCACACTTTAGGGAAAGGCTTAAAGCTGTTAAAGGCATGGAAAAGCTATCATTTAAGAGAGGGAGAAGATTAAGGCCTTTTTTGGCTTGACTCTGAGATGACTAAACAAGGAGTCTATTTTTCTTCCAAAATCTATTTGTTTCAAAGACTCCACATACCCTTTTAAGGGTAAAAGAGTTATCTACCTATGCCTAAAGATAGTAAGTTTTTTCTTTAAGATACCTAGAGAGGAGTGCACAAAGCCATACATGTGCATATATATTATTGTTGTTATTATGCTTAGAGCATATGCCTAATGAATAGAGTACATTGCTGCAAAATGCATGAGAGGAGCATGCAGAGGGTGAGCAGTGTGCTTTTTCCAGCTGTGCTGATTAATTTGGAAATGACTATGTGAGAACCCTAGGTTACTATTAGATAGTCTGTGTTTCAAAGCAGGTGTTTTCACCCTGTAAGATTTACCTCCCTAATTAGGTAAGAGCATATGAGGTCCAGGTCTGGGTTGGGGTCATCTGTTCTGCTTTCCTCTATCCTAGGTTTCCTCTTCCCCTTTTCTTTCGAAAGGAGGAAAGACAGAGGAAGGGATGGTGCTGATAGAAGCATAGCCATGCTGTGAAGCTTTATTTCAGTGAATACTAGGTTTAACCACATATTGGGGAAGGGAGGATGATGTAACAGATTCTGTCTCAAGCCGGATGCCAGACTTGCTTCCAGCATGGCTGAGAGCATGGAGGGGATCCCTGGCTGGTTGCAGCAGAGCTAAACAAAAACAGTTCTAAGGGCAAAACTTTTGCAATTTCTTCCTTTTTATCTTCTACCCTTCTACTCCCAAAAGAAGCCTGCATCCCTGACCTACCAACCAGAACCGTAGTCTTCACCACCATCTTTCACTGCTCCCTTTCAAGCTTGGAAGACCAGGCTCTTGTCCTGTTGCAGCGCTTACATTTATTTACCTCCAATGCACTGGACACTGCCAGTTTTTCTCAGGTGAAGTTTGGTTTTAACATGCAAATGGAAGAGCATGTAGAAGGAAATTTGGAGATTGTTTTTTTCATGCTGCTAACTAGGGAGGCATGCATTGTTTTTTCTTGTTAGAAGGCAGAGAATTTACCCATTTATTTGAATATATATTTAGCTGAAAAACCGTGAAGTTCTAGGCTAGCCTGAAAAATATTTTTAACCCTTTGTTTTATGGGCCACCTGGGATTGGGACTCCATTATGAGAGGTAGTACAGCAACATGCTATAAGGATGGTGTGGCCCAAAAGAGTTTACAGTCTTGAATAGACTATTTAAAAGAAAAGGAAAGAAAAAAGGGAAACTGGATATGATGACCAACAGGTGAGTCAGAAGTAATCAGGATCAAGATCACAAGTTTTCTGATTCTAAAACCTGGTGCCTTCATCTTGCCTTGCAAGGATGTGGTTGCCCTTTACTAGACATTAATGAATAAGAACTTTTGTATGTAAACTGCCTTCTTAGACTGAGCAGCTTGTGCAACTTTTCTGAGTCTGTGATCTTTAAAATCATCATGCTGCTGGGCTGTGTTAGAGACTCTGCCGAGTCAGATGAAAGCAGCTACTTTTGTCTCAGCTATGACCTTTACCATAGGCATCCATGTATCTATGTGTATGACTAGAAGGCTACCTGTGGCAAAACCTGAAAGACAGCCCTTGCCAACTTAAAGTCCAGAGGTTATTTGCTCAAATAAAAGTGTGTGTGCCTGCCCACCTCCCTGTAAAATTCAAGATGCTTATTATAAGTAAATTAAACCACTTAAAGAAGAGACTGTCTGTTTGACGTCTCTTACTTGCAACTAGGTTCAGCAGTATGTCTCCACATAAGATGAAACTTCTGGAAGCTGAATAAAGGCTTTCTTGAAAGTGTTTGTGTTTTCTGGATATTGGTCATGCTTTAAATCATGAAACATAGGTATTAAAATTTCATCTGAAAAAAAAAAATAATCAAATGGGAGGCTAGAGATGCATTTGTGTTGGGAATTCTGTACCTATATACCTGAATTTTATAAGCACAGTATCTTGATTAAAGTGATTATGAAATCTGTCACTAAGCCTAATGCCCCCTTTTCCCTCCCCCTCCTTTTTTTTTTTCTTGAGGAGGAGGTATTCCCTCTGACATTTCTAGGAGAATATAATTATGGTCTGCTCTAGGAAACTGAATAAGTAAAAGATTACAGAATCATTAGGGTTGGAAGAGACTTCTGGAGACCATCTAGTCCAACCTCCCCTGCCAAGGCAGGGCCACCTAGAGGAGGTTACACAGGAATGTGTCCAGGAAGGTTTTGAATGTCTCCAGAGACATTATCTCAAAATATAAAAACATAACTGTAACACTAAACGCCTGGAGTAATCAAATGTCTTTTGAGTTTACTGAAGGACAATTTATTGGACATTAGATGTTAATCTTGACACAATTGAAGGTAAGCACCCAAAGTATTTCTATTTCATGCTTTTTCTATTGCACTTAGTTCTCAGGTTCATATTACTATAAAACTCGGCAGTTTGGATGGAGAGAATGGGATAATAGAGAAAACAGAGGTTCATAATCTACTATCCCAGTTATGCTGCTATTTCCAGCACAGGATTTAAGGCTTTGCAGATGGCATTTCAATCCTTCTCTTTAAGATTGCCAGAAAACATGCAGTTGTACCATGAGAAAGATACTTGTTTGTTGCAAAGCAGTCAGTTTGTAATACAGAAAAAAACCCCAGAAAACAATTTCTGCCTCAATGTCCTTCCCCTCAATCACCCCAAAGGTGTATTTTATACTTTAGAAAACATAAAACATGAACATTTTGATCCTTTGTCAGTCTTTTACTTCTTTAGTTTTAGGAACTATTTTTAAAATATTTCTATCACAGTTATCTTTGGTGTAACCAGAGTGTATCTGTCAGTGAGGTTCGAGACTGAGGATGGTCTTGGTACTGAGGGTGTGAGATATTATAAGTAAATCTTATAGCTGAAGCACACTAACTAAAAGCATCAGGTGATGCAGCAATTCTTTATGTGGGTCAGCCTTTAGAGAAAGATCGAAAACCATATAGAGTGAGTTATGTTATCCTGCCTACTTAATGTTTCCAGCTTCTTTTAATACTTCTGCAGGGGAGCTTTGTGTATTATTTGACTGGCTAGCACTTCAGCTCCCATAGTTAAAGACTAAATTGTCTAGTTTCTCAGTGACAGAGTATCAGCAACAAGTGGCTTTGTTCAAACTAGTTAGTCTTGTTTAAATTATTCCAGCCCTGAGAGAATACAAGGTATTTTTATGCAGCTGTATTATCCTTTAAGCATTGAATTACAGTATGATGAAGGATTTTGAGCTTTCATTTTAGATGATTTACTGTGCATGTACTTAGATTCAGTGACCAAACTTCATATCAAAGCCTCTGTTTCTAACAAATCAAACTGTCTACCATTCTTTCACTGAAAGAAAAATCTAAAATTTTAAAGAAAATTATTTTAGGTTCAAGAATGTTCAGCTCTGAATGAGACAATGTTTCATTTGTATTTTCTGTAGCTTCTAACAGCAGCAGAGGATTTGAAAGGCTGAGCTCATGACTGTTAAAAAAAAAAATAGCCATCAGAACAGAAAATCAACCTGTCTCTCTTGTGTGGAGGCTTAAGCCAAAATGCACGTGGTAGTTAAGACACTGTTCTGGTAGAGAAGATGTAGGAGAATCTTCAAGCCAAATGAGGGTGGTTCAAGCATGGTTCTCCCTTGTAGAACAGATGGATACCATTAATTGTAGTGTACTATGTGATTAAAGTGACCCTTCTGTTACTTTGTTTGCTTCATTAATCTTATTTCTACACTTCAGTAACCCCTAACTGCATCCCAAAACTTCCCAAAACTTTCACACCTTACGCCTTCAAAAAAACCCAAGAAGACAACAACAAAAACCCATCTCCACCCCAAACGTTTTAACTAAAATTAGTAGCTCATTCAGAATAATCTTTTATAGTGATGTCTCTTCTAAAGCCAATTTTTGAGCAAATCAATTACTTCCTATAAATTGCATCTCACTCACTGAAATAGACGCTTCAGTACAGATTATGATGCTGGTTAAAAAGCAGGTATGTAACCCAGTTGCTTCTTCCTTACCACTCCGATTTAATGTCACACTGCTTTCTAAGTTGGGAGCAACTTAGTATTTTGGAGAATGTGTCAGTCATTCAAAATATTACATTTTCACAATTATTTCCTTCTTTCCAGCTGAAACGGTTCTCTGCCAATTTGTGTCTAGTACTAAGGGGATGTGAAGGAATAGGACTGTATCTTGTTTGGCAGTCTGATTCCTTCCTTTTATACTATAAAACTGCCACCTGCAGCTGATTTTTAATTGGATGGAGCTCATTAAGCTAAAGGACAAATTTATATATTCACATCTTCACTGTGTAATAGTGTATAAAGTCAAGGATGTTCAGATACCCAGAGGGTATGTTTTATGAGACACATGGTATCACGTTCTAAACTTGCAGCTCATGCACATCTTTAAATTCAGTAAAGTATCTTACTCATGCATTTTAACACTGGAGCAGGGCAATTAACTTGCAAATGCGGTTCACACAGAAATGCTAACAAGACTGAATTTCCCAAAATTGGAACATTTACATTTTATTCCACGGATGCAAGTGTTAAAATATTTGTATCTATTTTAGTGGGTTTGTATGCATACTCCCAAATAGCATAATTTCTATACAGCGCTGAATGATTTCACTAGAAGTTAGACTAAACTTCAGTTACAAACTACGGTTTTAATTACAGCACAGATGCATGCAGATGATAGTAAAAAAAAAAAAAGGGGGGAAAATTTGGATTATCTTTGGCCATTATTTTAATTTCCTTCTTCCTTATGCTGTGGTAGTATAAACAGCAAGTGAAGGGGTTCAGTTTGATTAAATGGTTATTTAAACCTCAGAAATAGAGGTTAAACTTCTCTGTATTTCCTCAAGATTTGTTTTATGATAGGCATTGATATAACTGCTGCTTTCTGAAATTTATTTCATTTTAACGTTGTAACTGAAAATATGGAGTATTTGCAGTTATCAAGGATGTCACTTGCTTTTCTGTGTGCTTCTGTATTGCATTGTTCTGTTAGGATTTGCATACATCTATTTTCCTAGGTTACTCTTTCCTAATGTTACAGATTAGTTTTCTTTCCCAATGTTACAGATTAGTTTTATTTCCCCTCCATGTGATAAAGAATGAAATTTTTCTCTTTTAGACAGCACATTATTCAATTCTCTAGGCATACACCTCTTTGATTTTTATTGGCTCATTTGCTTGCCAAGTACTTTCATGTTCTGAGAAATTTTGGGTTTGTTTATGCTGTGGGATCTTACTCCTAAAACCTCCAATATGTTCTTCATTATTTTCAAATGGGCATTATACTGATAGTAATGTATTGTTGGTGGGTATCAATTTGAATTTGTGCAAGAACTCATGGCTGAAATCTTAAAGAAATTCCAGGGAATTTAAAAAATAGTGCAGATCAAAATATGGCCTTAAGCATCTTCATACTGCAGGCAGCACAATATATTTATGTTAGGAGAATCGATCAGTACGAAGAGGAGTGGCAAGATGATAGCATATATTGATATAAAATTACTGAAACAAATTGACTTAAATCAGCAGGCAGAAAGCTTTAATCAGTTTAAATTTTACCTTGAACTTTTCAAAATCAGGTTCAGTTAAAGCAGGTTGAGGGGCCTGTCTGCTGAATTTTGAAGATCTCCAAGTGTGGAGGTTCTGCAACTTCTTCGGGAAACATCTTCCTGGGCTTAACCACTCTTGTGGTATCAAAAAAACCCCAACAAAATAAAATGCCAAACCAACAAAAAAATAACAAAACCCAACCTTTTTTCCACTCAGATTTTTCTGGTTTTCTACTTGTGTCTTGTCCCACTGCATCTTCAAGGACAGTCCATCTCACTCTTCTCTACCCTCCTATTAGATAGTTGTGGATAGTAATAAAACCTCCCCTTTGTCTTCTTTTATGGCTGAACAAATTAAGGTTTTTTGGCCTCTCCTTGTAATATCACATGCTCCTGCCCTCTGATCATCTTGGTGACTGTTTTCACTGGACTTGTTCCTCCATTCTCAACTAGCAGGACAGTTACTAAAAGCTTATGTGTGGTACCAATCTGTGGGAATTGTGTGAAGACAACTGCAGCAATGAACTTTGTGAAGCGAATATACTGTCAAGGGATGCCCACTAGGTCAACTAGCAGCCTTTGGGTAGGAGGAACTTCCTTGTTTGGTGTGGAGTCACTCCAGGGTAGCTTCTCTGACCAGCTTCTTCTAGGTAGTCCACAAGGAAGGTTTAATGTTTGATGTAAAAATTTCTGATTTGAAGAGACCTGGTGCTGCATAGCGTTATGCTTTGATTTAGAGAGAGAGAGCAATCTACTGACATCACTACACAAGCACAATGCAAAAGTGGTTCCCATTACTGGTCTCTGCCCACTGTCAGGATGTTCGGCATCCCCAGTTCACTGGGCTAAAGCCAGCTCAAGCCCATTATTCTCTTCAGAGCTCCTTCTGTTGGTTGGTCAGATTTAATTGTTTATGTTGGGCTGATCTGCATACCTGTCCCCTCACTGGTTTGGCTAGCTGGGGAAAACTTTACACTCTACTGATGATCCTGGAGAAGGCTGTTTACACAACGTGATTGACTCGCTGGTACAGCCATATATCTAAAACAAAGGTTACCCTCCAGTCTTCTTGTATTGAGATAAGTTGAGGTTTCTTTACACCACTTGGTGCTCATTCATTACATTTTTCCCTGATTTCATCACCTTTGCCCATCTCTGAGCCTTCTTCCACTGTAGGGGTTTGTTGGTCACACAAGCTGTATCACCCCAAGACTGTTGTGAATCTGTTCTTTGTGAGCTGACAGGAGACGTGCCTGCCTGCACTGGCTGCTCCTTGCCTTGGAGCTTAATGCGTATATGCTTTAGTCACATAAAGTAAATGTGTCTGACTGCACAAGAGTGAACAGAGTCAAGATGCTGTCTAGATAAAAAGAGGGGAAAAAGCTGCAGGCAACATTAGTACCCTTAGCCCTCAACATACTCCTGGCATTTACCTGAAAGGGCCCACAAGAGAGGACAGCAGTCTCAGATACAGGTTGGTGGTCTAGCTGAGTGATTTTGAAGGGCTTGAATCTACTCCAGTGAAAACAGGCACCCAAGTTTAGGGCCTTAACTGGATCCTTCCTGACTATGCAGGTGACACTGCAGGTGGATTTTAAAACAAATACTTGTACTTGGCCACAGTCCTTTTTGTTTCAGTGGGGTTGGAAAGTGTATTTGGCATGGCAGGTGTATACAGCTTTGGGAATAGGAATATCACTGCAGGAAGGAGAACCAGGAGGAGATAACCAGGGAATTGTCTTCAAAGACTTGTAAGGGTTAAATGATCTGCTCTAGGAAATCTAGCAGTCATTCCACAATTCATCATCACAATTTTGACACACACTAGGGTCCTTACTTGCCATCTGTAATCAGTTTCTTTGATTATAAAAACAACAACCTCTGTGATGAGGATACATTTTCATAGAATAAGCAATTGGAGATTATTTCCACCAACACTGCTCCCCTCTGCATTCCTTGCAGGACAAAGCGATATGCATATTAGTCTTCGTGATCTTTAAAGGAAAGTTAGGATACCCTCTACTGGCTACTTTTGGAAATAAGTCTGAGCTAATAGCCTACCAGTTTAGAGTCAGCAGCCGCTAAACTTAATCTGTACTGCAGTTTTAATATAGCTTTTTATAATGTGCTTGAGAGGAATTTGTGTTGTTCTGGTCTTTTTTTCTCTTATGTAGCTCTGCCCCTGGCTTCAGTAGAGTAAATCTGCCTGTGATGAAACTGTATTTTTAAATTCAGGTTGTTACAGCTTCCAGGCAAACAGTTCTATAGGTACAAATGAAGATAGCTCGATGTTAGTAAAGCTCTTGTTGCCTAGTAACAAAAGCCCAATGTATAATTTCAATGGGATAAATTTTATGCAGTTTGCCTCTCTTTTCTTTTTTAGTAATGATATACACATAAATATATTTAGATTTAAATGTCTTATTGTCTGATAATTAAAATGTGTTGAAATCTGTAGCTGTACAAAGTCAGTTACAATGATTTAAGAATTTCCCATAATGAAGAGTGGTCTTCTAGTCCTTATAACACTGCTTCACTGTTCATATGAGTGAGCAAGTGTCTCAGTGTGACTGTGCATACAAATCTTAAATCCTTCTGCATACCATTCTCATATTTCACCTTTCCATTTTGCTTACTGATTTGATCATGATTTTGCATATTTTTTGTAATGGATACATTACTGAATCCATTTAAGCAGTCGAGGATTGTTCACAGAATTATTTGCTAAACTATACTGATAAAATGACTAAAATTATCTAGTTATTATACTATTATACTTGTATTAGGTTTCTAGCCTTGATTTTTGGTATTTAATTCATGATCCTATCTTATCCTAGAATTCACTACAAAAGAGATTATCTATTCACTGCTATAACTAGTGATACTTTAGTTCTAGTAATAGAAATTGATTTACTGATATTATCTTCACATTTTCATAAACATATGCTAAAATAAAATTACTTCACTGTGCTATTTTAACCTTGTCATTAGTAACCTTTAAGCTTACTAATTTTGTTTTGAATTGTGTGCCTTTATGTGACATTTATGCTTATTACAAATCTTCTCCATTGTTGTTAGACTGATTTGATATTTTCAAGGATTAGCTAAGATTTAAATTAATTTTCAGTTATTTTGCTTAGAAGCAGTCTGTGTGTCAGTGTAATCACATTTGCATGCTTCCTTCATATCTCTTTCATTAGCATTTGATACTCCAAGCAAACTCTTAAATGTATGATCTTTCCTTTTTGCTGTCCACATTGATAGACAGATATGTAAAATATATGCTATAGGGTATTATTGCTTCAAATTAGGGTTTAATATGTTGAGGAACAGAAAAATGGTTTTTAAACAGGCTTCATATATGGCAAGCTCAAGAGAGAACAGCCATAAATCACAGAAACTGGACCAAAAGTTAAGTGTAAAGCAGACATTAGCTTTACAAGGGTTCATTAGAAGTTATTATTTCACCTGAAGTCCTTTTTGTTTTAGTTTGGATCATAAGTTTTAGTTTTATTTCAAGAAAAAAGTCTATAAAGAGTAAACAATAATATTAGCTGTTTAGACGCAGAGTAGATAGATGCTTACAAAGAAGATACAAAGTATTTGGTTCTACACAGTTACTAAAGCTTCTTCCAAAGAGTAATAAAGAAGTATATTCTGCCACTTTCATGTAGTGTCACATAGGTTTCTAAATTATTTTACTCTGCTCTTCCAGACCTCTTTATTCTTCCAATTTTCTTGTTTGACTCCCTTTAATTCTTGCTAAGTAATTGTTTAAATGAAAAACAAATATTAATGAGAGTAGCACACCCATTTGGTGTTGTCTGGTGTGTTTTTTATTTCTTGCTTATTATTGATGCAGCCCTATAATATGTTTTCTCTATATGTAAGTGAACAGTTGCGAGATTTCCATGTTAAAATCTTGCCTGTTGTCATCCGCTAAAGGTGCAGGCTAACATCAATTTTGCACCTGAATATTCTAAAATAGAAGTCTCATTAAAGTAACTGTTAAAGGCACAGATATAAAAATATTATGAAGAGGAAATTGTAGATAGCAGTATGGGATTTTGCTCAAAGGCACAATTATAGTTCACCTAAATCCCATAAAGTTTTAGTGGGTAAATAAAGTGTCTGTTATAGGATTTTTTAAATTATTCTTTAATTTTCACTTGCTTTGTGGAAGTTGAAGGACAGATATGTAATTTACACTAATTCCTTACTAATATGGATTTTTAGTGATTTATAGAATGTTTTATATGACAGGCTTTTAAATGCCACTTTTCCAAGAAGGTCCCATAAAGATGCTTATTATTGATGCTGAAAAATTGTGGAATATCCAGTGCTTCCATGTAAACAAGACTTACATATTCTATCATGGACTAGAAAACTTTGATTTTCAGAAATATCTAAACTGAAGATTTGGAAATGAGATTAATTATGGACTGTTTGGAACAGTAAGAAGGGAACTCATGAATGAATATTGGGAAAAGTTAACATGAAGTGTGAGAATTATAATCTGTGGGATGATTTTACAGTGAACATGGTGGTAAAGATATTGCTCATTATTTTAAGTCTTAAATGGTATGTGCAGAATCATGTGAATGTTGAATTTTAAGTTCTTCAGTCACATAGGGCTGCAATTTTCCTCCCTTAGTCCTAGTTTTTTAATGGGTTATTTTGTTTTCTTTATTAATATTGAGAATATTCTTGTGTAATCTCAGAATTGAATGGGGATAGTAATGACCTGTTGCTTCTTACAGGTACTGCTCCCAGCAGCTGGTCTCTTGCAACTGCAGGATGTGAAAAGGACTTGCTGTGAATTTTTGGAATCCCAGCTTCACCCTATCAACTGCCTGGGGATTCGTGCTTTTGCTGACATGCATGCATGCACAGATCTCTTGAACAAGGCCAACACATATGCAGGCAAGTTATCATTAGTATAGCATATAGCTTGGTATCCTTGTGTGTGTATGTATACACACAGGTTCCATGCCTATCTAACCCCACTCAGATGAAACTGAATTCTATCCAGAGTATTGCAAAAGAAATAGTCTTCTGGCTGTAACATAGTTATAATAAGTGCAAAGAGGCAGCATCTTCATGGCCTATCAGGGCCATACAGGGTTCAAGCAACTAGTAACCTAGAAAGAAGCTAGATTGCTGTTTAAAATTTGTGCTGTTATTTAGGGGAAGGTATCAGGAAAGAAGAATTAAAATTTTGGCAGCTGCCACAAGCCAAAGTCTGTAGGAAGTACATGGGGGAGGAAAGAAGACAAGGGCATGGAAGGGTGGCCTATCTGTAGTCCCTGTACTGCACTGGCTAAGAAGCAAGGAATGTACCATGAGTATTGTGTTACCAATTTATCTTCTGGAAATCCTACTCATCTAGCCCAAGACTTGAAATTTTCTACTATAAAGGTCACCTATAGTCTCATTCTTCTACCTTGACACAAAGTAGATGGAGGCACATCTTCTAACTAACCGTACAGCTCAACCGACTAAATTCTACTTTCCTTGTAAAGGTTCATGGAATTCTTAATTGTATTACGTAAAGAACATTGTCACAGTCATCTTAGAAGGTGTTATTCATATCTGTAAGAGGACTGTCTCGTATCAAGTCTTGACATTTTTGAAAATGAGGTTCTCATTTTGCTTGCTGTTGTGAATCAAAAGCAATTCTCATTTGGTGGTGAAGTAACAGTAGAGTTGTATGGGGAGGTCAAGGAAGAACAATTATTCCCTTTTTCTTGATGCTGGTGGAAAAATGATGAACTGAACTTTGAGATAAATGCACACAGGCTAAAGTGAATCCAAGGAAGTTTAACATGAGCATATTAAGAAAACTGACTGACCTGTGACAAGAACTGTGAGAGAATACAGTCTTTTCAATCAAGAACTGAGTGTTGAGCAGGATGAGGGGGAATGCAGATCTTCCTGTGCATAAAAATGACTGAGAATGAGCAAGCTCATGAAGTATTTTTAAAGTTGTTTCAGTTATTAAGCAAAAAATCTAACTAAAAGTAGCACAGACCAGGCAAGCTGTCTGTGGAAGTTATGGACTCTCTACTATTAGGCAGCTGTAAAATACCCAGTTAGAGTAACTTCTCATTTAGGTTGATCTAAGTCACGTTTGTGTGCAGAATTAGATGATTTGAAGTTCTTTCTAGCTTACATTTCTGCAGTTCTATGAAGGTTAAAATATTTGGGTTTTTCTTCTTTTTCTTATTTGTATTCTAAATACATTTTCTGCTGTTGGAAACTCAGACATGTAGTTTTCAGATAGTATATTGGTAAATTGGTATTTTTTAACACACTGGATTAAAACCTTATTTGACTGCCCTTGATACAATTAAAGGTTGCAAAATGTAGATTACTAAAAAGTAAACAAAACATTGTGTAAGCTTGTAGGTTTGTAACACAGCACTGTAATCAAAACTAAGGCTTTTCATTTGTTCAAATAGCAATGATTTTACTGCTCTTTTTCGTGTACAGTGCCCTGGGGTCTTGGTGTTTGAGTCGAGACTGAAGATGTTGCACTGAGGAATTGCTTTTGAATGGAAACTTTTTGCAATGAACAAAACCATTCTTTTATAGGATTTACTTACTAGCCAATGTAGTAATATATTTGGATTAGAGCTTTGGCAGTGAATAGTCAGAGAGTAGGATGAATTCATTTGGAAATACTGAAGTTACGGGTTATCAGAGGTTGAGAGTGACTCTCAGGTATGCCTTCTTACATGCAGCTTGCACTAGCTGCCCAGTCACAGATCTTTTCCTGTCTTTTCAGTGTCTCTTGGATGTTTCATTTCTACTTCAGGTTCAGCAAAACTGAAGTGCTTTCCATCTAAACATCTTTCCCTTCTACCTGTCTTCCTCTGTCCCTGGTGACTTCAGTCTTCTCCCAGTCATTCAGGTTTGTAAACTTGACAACTTTAACTCTCCTCTGCCATTTTCTCTCTACTACTTAGTTGTGTGTTCCTCTATTTTGTTTATTCCCTCCTTACCAAATCTGCTCTACATCATGTTTCACTTTTACTGCAATGTAAATCTCTCTCTGCCATAACTTCCTCTCTGTTTGCTAAGGTCGTTTTACTGCTTTTGTGATATTCCTTTTCCCACTAGATCAAATTCTAACCTCTCATCCTTGGCTTTTCCAATTCAGCAGAATTACTTGAATCTTTTTTCTTTCATATCTCTCTATTGCTTTTGTGCTTGGAAATAATGTTTTCTTTCCACTGTAATCAGCCACTTTCCATTTTTGTCAGATTCCTCCAGAAAGCCCTCCTCATCTGTGCTTCCCTTTCTGTCTTCATATTATTGGAGTCCTGATGGCCTGTACCACAAGCCGCCAGCTCAACTCCTACTATGTTTTTGCTATATCTGTGTGCTGAATTTTAAAGCAATGCACACTCTGTTCTTACTCTTGATATAAATATGCTGTGCATAGTCAGGGCGTGAGCTACTTCATTGCACTGCAGACTCTGTACTGCTTTCCTTAATCCTTAGCACTCTGTCACACAAAAGCAATACAGAGAAGAAAATTTAAAAATAAATACCTTGAAAAGGCTGCAAAAAAAAAAAAAAAAAAATCATGTGATTGTATTGCTTTTCATAATGATTCTAAAATACACAGTGGCCAATTAGCATCATTAACAATTAGTACAGAGTTAAAACTGAACATTTTCCTGAAATGGAGCACTAAGTGCTCCAATTCATATGTCTGGGTCCAAGTAACGGGGCTTTTTATTGCCTTGACTAATTTTAGACCTCATTAAAAGGAGGGTTTTGATGAATGCTTTAAGTGGACTAAGTCCCTAGAAAATCTTTATTCCAGTATAGAGTTTTTAGGTTTTGGGGTTTTTTTACCCCATTTCCTGGAGATGATAGTATTTTCTATCAAGACTAAATGTTTCAGGAAAAAAAAGAAATGCAGTAAACTTGTATGATTAGATGTCTGTCAACAGAACTCTTGGTTGCTGTCTTAAGTGTGAAACTGAGTATATAAATCAGGCATACTTAGAAGTTTTTAGTCCAGTGAAATTGTATTCAAATCATTTATGTATCAACTAAAAACAATTTCAAAAGCTATTCAGGTTGTTTTGAGAGTACTAGTTTTTGTAATGCATACCTTACTTGAGAAGTTTTAATGTGTATGTGACTGAATGACTTTGTGATAACTGCATTTAGACTATGATGCAAAAATTTTTAATTAAATTGATTTGTCTTTGAGTAATATAATATCAGATCCAAAAAGCTGTTATATTTTTGACCTTTTATGCAATAGGAAGCAAGGCATACATTTATTAACTGGATTTAATGTTCAGATATTTAATATTTTAGGGAACACATTTTGATGTAGCTGTTGCTTAATTTTGAAATTTAGGAGTTTTTTCCACCTTCTATTCTGACTGTGCCATAGTTACTTCTAAACTACTTCAGTTACTTCTTAACATCCTTTGTTCCATTTAGTAGTTAAAGCCAATACGTGCATAGATTGCTTTCTAGAAATATAAGGTCTAAGACCCTGTCAAGACCTTAAGTGCAATACTGATTAAATGTGTTTGTGAGCACAAGAACTAAGTTCAACTTGTAGCCCTCCCTCTCTGGGTCATTTTGATAAGACATCCTTTGCTGTGCCAGGAATCTATTTGTTGGTCCTAGCTGGGGCTTGCAACCTATTAAGCAGAGCACTGGCATGCTCAGTACTTCTGGTAAAAGCAGCGAGGAAGGATTGGCCTCCATTTCTCCTTGGAATAGGCTGATCATCAGCCTTGTTGGATTTCTGTCAAACTCCATGGTTTTGTTCCGTGCTATTTCATACCCATTCAGGTCAATGCTTTTGCTCTTGAATTTTCAAGCTGCTTAGTGCTATATCTGAGCCATCATAGCTTCTTTCCCCTCAACCTCCCTTTCTTATCTGAAATGGCTCTTTGTACTTTGTCAGGGCTCTTTCTTACAACCGAAAACATTTTATCAAAAGTCTAAGCCAAATATACGTGGCTTTGCCATTTCAGAATTAGGCCTTGCATCACAGATAGCTGAACTCCCAGGAGCAGACATTTTGGGATTAAGGCTCCAAAAACTAGAATGAGTACAGAAGAGGATTATTAGATTGAAAAGCCAGTGGAAGTTTTTCCCTGCTAGAGAAAACAAAAGGCATTTGGATGTTTACTTCTTTCAGTCTTTATTTTATTACACTTGCTACTTAATATGTAGGAAAAAGAAGCAGGGAGATACTTCTGCTAATAGACAATGACAGCATAAAAATAAATCGATGCCAATATAGACCAGAAGTTATTGGAAAAATGAAACTCTGGAACTTCCTTCCAGTGGGAGTAAAACCCCAACTTTCATTAAAATTAGGACTTCATAGTGGCATGGTGGAGTTAGTTATCCTGTAGCAGAGTGTGAGATTTCTGTAATTTAGGGGATACATTTGTATGTATCTGTGTTGTCTGCAGGGACAGCTGAAACTAGTGAACAGTTGATACAGATAACTTGGAATGAGCTTCTGTTGCAATTAAACTTTGAGATGTGAATTGTTCTCATGATGTTCCAGAAAGCAGTCCTGCTGTAGGACTTGTTGCACTTGCACAGTCAGGGACTGCATTCAGCTGAGGCCTCTCATCCTTCTTGTGTGAGGATTCCTGCAAAGAGATTCTAGCCTGAGCGCTGCTAGTCTGCCCTCAGTTTTAATCTGATATATGTCTTACTTTGTCTTAGAGGATGCTCACGAAATAAGTTTTTCCTGAGAATATGGTATATTTTATAGTTGTAACATTATGTACAACCTGAAGATAGATGCCTTTTAATGAAGAGGGGCATGCCATTTGGAACAGAAAGACACTTGCTCAGTGCTTATTAGGCCCTGATATATTTCTTAGTTATAACCAATGAATAATAGTGTACTTCCACTTACAGCATAGGCAGGTATGGGGTTTGGAAACATTGGATTACCTGTGGAATAAGTGTCTCTTGAGGACCAGCTTTACACAGCAAACCTTCTTGGCTTTTAGCATCGTGCTGAGGAGATGCTGAAGAAAGATTTGTTAGGGAATCTTAGCATGCTGCATTGTAGTTCACTGTGGAATACAGCATTCTTGATTCTGGTGCTCTAAAACTTTGAGTCCCAGCTAGACTTGGAAGCATGCATGTCTTCTTAGGCTATTCTTGTGTACATTTGTATGCGTGAGATTGGAAGGATGTAGTGAGCAGAATCGTTCTTATGATTCTATTCTGAGTAGCAATGTCTGTTGCTATGCTGCTGTTACCTTGGCTGCTATGAATTTCATGGTGTTCTCGAAAGCAGTTATTTAAGCATAAAATTGACAGCTAAATCAGATTTTTAAAAAAGAAGATTCTGCAGTGTTTAGCTTCTGCTGCTTCTTCAGCTGGCAGAGCTTGTGTCTATCTCTCCATAGTAAGGCTGGGGGTCCTGCTTCACCAGTCCCTTATATTAGGCTACTAGCAAAGACCTTTTGTCCCAAGCCAAAGGAAAAAAAAAAAAAAAAAAAATCACAATCTGACATGGTGAATTGAAGCAGCAGTTTGAAAAACTAATTCTTGCTAATGTGCTAATATATTTGTTTCCTCTGTTTGAGAAATTGTCATTCTTCTCTTAAGTGAACATAAAGCTTAGATCTTTCCAAGCTCCCATGCACTGCATTACTGTAAAACAAGAGGTTATAATTTAATTTCTGGAAGGTTCCAGCTGGTTTTGTACCATTGTCACATCAGAAAGATGCAGGTACTCACTCCATTTTGTAAAAAGTATCATTGTCTGTTTTGTGGAATAGAAATAGTTGGCTTAAACCAGACAAAAGACATTTATGAGACCTGATATATTTGATTGTGATATTTTTTTTCCACACACTAACATACACTGGATTGCTGTAATGAAAAGATCTAGGGAATATGAAGGGGTTTTCTCTTTTTTCCAGCTGTAGCCTCTGGCACTGATAAGCTCTGGCCATGTTTTTCATACATATTACTGTGGCTTTGGAAGGATCTTTAGAAGATTTCTGAAATGTACAGAATGTTAAAAAGATTTCTGGAGATTAATATTAAGTGTCATGAGCTGCTGGAACACTTCAGGAAAATGTTAAAAAATGAGTAAAGCCAATTAGTGATGGAACAGAAATTTAGGGAGTCTTCAACAATGTCAGATACAGAGGTCAACACTGACAACGGCCACCACTGTCATGAAACAAAGAGGAGTTACAGGCTTTTAGTTTTGTCCACTGTGATTCTCTGAAAAATTTTCAGTCTGAGGGAACTTCGGCAGACCTTTGCTTATGTACTTGTTTATTCCATTTAGTAAAAACAGTTATGCCAGAAGAGGCCTGACTGTAGGCATATAAAAGACTGAAATAGGGTTTGTGAATCAATCCACAAACGTTTATAGCAAAGATGTGCTGTGCAGACTTCAGATTAGTTTTCCTTCACATGTAATTGAAAAATTTAGTGTCAGTATCTTTCTGGCCAGCAAGACTATGTTCTCTTTAGATAGAAGAGATAGGTCAAGTGCTTAATGCCACTGTGTGTGTGTGTATGATATAGGTCTCCAGACTCATAATAAAACAATAAAAAGTGGTACTTTTACAACTCCTGTTGTGCTGTGCTCTCTTTTGGCATTGTTTATTTCACTTACAAACATCTTGTTACTAGCCCCTTCATGTTGTTAAGAACTTCCTTTTTGTCCTTTTAGTTTGTCCCTAAAGCTGAAGTCCTGTCCTACTAGTACAGGGCAGACAAGGATAGATCTCTCAGCTATTCAGATAGAAACTGTCTCTATCAGTTGTGAAAAACTGTTTTACATATGTAGTTGGAACAGATATTTTAGAAATGTCCTAAAATGGAAGGGATTTTTGTTGGGTTTGTTTTTTAGGCAAATTTTAGTTTTGGTAATAAAGAAGTAGGATTCTACTTGCTTAGGAAGTTGGAATTTGTGAGCCAAGCCTCAGCAGCTCTGAAGTTGGCTTGTTCCAGGCTGCCTGAATCTGGAGCCAGCTGGCTTCAGTGTCTGGGTAAAGTGGCAAGAAGTGGGGCAGGATTCCAATACAAATTTGTCAAAGTTGCACAGTCGGTGGTTTGGAGGAAAAAAAACCCTTCATGCTCTCATGAAAAAAATCCATCCAGATAGTTCTATCTGTTTGGAGATATTCATGAAGAAAGAAGTATGTTACCTAATGCACAAATGAAAACCAAGCTAATGTGAGATTTTGCAGGGAAGAGATGCGTGAAACATTTAACCATGTTATAAGTTTTTTTAATCATGTCCTAAGTTTCGTGATGTTTGATATTAATATCTCCAGATTATCAAAGCTTTCAGGATGCAAGCAATTATATGGGATAATACAAATACTAAGACAGAAGGCAAAAAACCGCACACCCCTCCTCAATATTATTTGGAAAGAGAGGCTCTAAGTGGGATTTTTGGAACACTCAGTACTGGGTAGTATTATTTTAAAGATAATGATATCCTTTGTATTAAAAGGAGGCAAAAAGTTTGCATTTCATAAGCATTATTTTAATATATAATAAAATAATGCCTTCTGCCTTCAGCACTTGATCAGCTTTCTGTAAATTGCTGTCAGCAGATTTAATTGGTGGTTTTGCATTTCCTAGTTCTTTTTCAGTTTCTAATTATTTTGAATAATCCATTTAATGGTAATTTCCATTGGTTTCTGTGAAAAGGTTATCTATCAATCAGTTAAGATGGTCTCCTTGACAACAAGAGACGTGGTTCTTAAGAGACAAGTGATTTCACCTTACCTCTTTTTTTTGGATGACTAAAATTTATATACCAATCTACTCTCCTACTTCTCTTTTTATTGTAATTCAGTCAGCTGAGGATTTGTTTCCAGGTATTGCTGGAGAACCTGAGCCTATAGCTATTGACTGAGTAGTTTGTTTTAATTTCTCCTTTTTGTCACTCTTCTTTCTTCTCTTGGCCATGTGTCTTTTTTTTATACTTTAAGCACAGAGGCTGACATCCAGTGAGATGTCTTATGCTTTGTTAAAGTACTGTCTATTTTATTTTTTATTTTCTTCCACAGTTCTATTTATAGCATGAAAACAGGAGACAGCCTCACGTTTGTTGTATTACTTTGAAAATTCTCAACTTCTTTCTGGTTTACAGGCTATGTTCGTCCTATTTAGATCATGTCATAAATCTAAATCAACTTAAAAAGCAAGGCTTTTACACATGAATCTATAAAATCAACTGGGTTTTTCTAGTTTACGAAGAGTACCCTGTTGGATGCGATCCACTGTTGCATAGGTTTTTTCAGGGAAGATGAACAAGGCTTCTGAACCTTAGATTTGTTTGAGATCCCCTTTCTGCTTGCTTCCTAACTCAGCTTCTGAGTACAGTCAGGCATGCTGTTTTGTGGTGCTGTCACTTGAAATTTGTAGTTTATCATAAAACTAATATATGCAAATTACCTTTCTCAACATCTATGTGTCATATACAAATAGTAAAATTCATCAGATACTTCTTTCAATAAGTGCACCTCAGAAAATTTTACTTCAACTTAAGAAACTGTATTTGTAGTCTGAAAAGCAAACAAACATAAAGATTTGCAAAGAGCAGAAAAGTAATGGTGGTGTTATAAAAATCAGTGCTATTTCTCCTCATCCTTTCTCTCCAATTGCCTGAAATACTGCAAAAAATACAACCCTCTCATCTAAGAGAATGCTGCGGAATTGAAGGAACTTCAGTGATGATGATAGCATGATTTAAAAAGGCTGGTAGGATGAGGGACTGAAAAGGCGAGGATTGTACTTAGAGAAGAAGGCTGAAAAGGAATATAGAATGATGAATGATTTTAAGTAGACAGGTTGCAGTTTTCCCTGTCATCATATTCAGCATTAGAACATGGGGATACTAATTGAAAACTGATTAATGGTAAACTGGGTACTAAATTTAGATGTGGAGCTTTTTGTTCAATGAGCCTGTGGGATTGTTACTATAGGAAAGTATTAAAGTCAAGAATTTAACAGGATTCAAGGGGACTGGACAATATCTTACTAAACATTGTTCAGTAAAATGCTGCTATGGTAAAATATTATCCTTCTGGCTAGCAATCTCTAAACTTTCATGGTTATAGTAAGACCTTTATGGGAGGAGGTTTTATTCTCGTACTTTTCCTATAAATTCTTGGACTTCTGTCTGGAGCAATTTGTGCTGCCTGTTTCAAGGAACAGGATGCTGAACTACATAAAGGACCAGAAATATGTTGTGTTAGATTCATCTTTTTATGCTTTCTAGTCTTCAGTACAGTGCAAAAAAGCTGTTTAACCTTGAAAAGTCGACCTGAAAAATTCAGACTTCTTCAGCTGGAAGCATTCAGCAGCATTTAGCTTTTTTTAGCAGCTTAAAACAGTTTGTCAAGCATGCAGTCTTAACTATAGTAGCACTAGTGAAGGGATAAAAAAGGCTTTAAGAAGTTCTTTAGTTTGAATATGTTTGATGACCTTTTTCTGCTTGTTCTAATTTTGAGTAAATTGTTAAATTCCCACGTAACAGTTGTCCCTGCTAACTTCTGTTAAGAATAGCTAAAGAGGGGAAAAATAAGTCAACTGGATAGAGCCTAAAAAGCAATTTTAAGGAAGGGAGAGGACAACTGAACAACTTGATAAAGATACATGCTCTATATTAAAATAAAATGTCTGGTTCTACAACTAAAACATTAAATTTCATCAGTTCTTTTTATTTCAAGTTGAGACATTTAAAAAAAATCTACATATTGTAGCGATAGTGATATGGAATATTTTTCTGACCTTGGAGAAGCTCTGAGAGACACGAACAGTGTCCAGTCTTGTTTGTTTAACACTGCTGGTTAGGTCTAATGAATCATCTATTGTTCATATTGAACTACAGATTTAAAACATTTGTCTATCACATACAGAGCATGTTCTTTTCTGGAATTTCTCTTTTCTGTATTTGTGTGTACAAAGGCAGCAAAATTTAAGTAATTGTCAAAGGCAAGTACTAAGATGAAGCAATATTGAAAATGTTAAATTGCTGATTGCTACTTTTAGTATAATGTGTTTTAAAAGTAATTTGTGAGACCAGTCTTTATATCAAATATTTTAAGTTAAGATATTGTTTCTAGATATCACAAAACAGCTTGCATCTTGAATAATTTTCCCCTCTATTTTTCTTCAGCTGCTTTAATGCTTGTTGTGGGATACACTTTGCACTGTATGTTAGAGTATTTCTTTTTATCCAAACAGAACAGCACTTTTCTGATGTCGTTCTTAGTGAAGAATACCTCAATCTTGGTGTAGAGCAAGTGTGCAGTCTTATATCCAGTGACAAACTCACAATTGCCTCAGAAGAAAAGGTAAGAACATCTGTATCCCAGTATTGGGTTTATTCTTTTGAGTGAGAGAGTGAGCTTATTCTTATTGCTCTAGTACCCTTGTTTGAATGTGTTGTTTCCTCAGTGAAATGATGCATGTATTCTGTTCTTGTTTGAAGCATTTTTTCCTAAAAGTGTTAAGGATTTTCCCCAAGAATGTTGTCAGTCTGATGCTGAAAATTAATCTGAACTCTTAAAAATCCTAAAAATTTATTCAATTACTTAAGATTTTGTTCTTTGAAAAAATGAGAACTAAATTAAATGGGTATGCCTTCTCCTTTTTAAGCAAGACAAACAGAACACATGCTGTGAATTACATACACAAGAGTTTGGTTTGCCAAGGGATAAATAACTCCAAAATAGTAATTTGAAGAGCAAGTGTGTGCCATCTACTAAGTTTAACATCAGCAGTCCCACAAATGTATTAAAACTCTGTATCTACATGTGGGCTGTTTAGCCTAACTGAACAAATGTGGGTTGCAGAGGAGATGCTTAGGTAGCGTGGTATAACCAAACTTCAGTTTAAATATGTGTTGGCTTGTCTTTAGCAAGAACTCATTCTTTCAAAGCCATTTTTGAAACTCTGTGATTTCAGTGAGCCCAGCGCATCCCTTTGAACCTCTAATGGTTTTCAGATTGTAGATGTAGATGGTTTTTGACCTTTTGAATTCAGTTGTGATCAATTTAAAATATCTTGTTTTTCTTTTTTCCAAGGAGTATATAGTTATACTAACACCTCTGTTCAAATGAAGCTAAAGTGTATTCAAAAGCATGTTTGAATACTGATTTGCATGGCTAGGTAGTGTTTTGTATTAAGACCTTTTTGGAACTTTGAATCTAGGAACTATCTGTTGAAACTGGAACTATCAAAGTCATGTTTCTGTTCCCATAATACCCTGAAGGTCAGGATCTATCACTCTGATATATGTTATGCTGCTTCTGTGTAGTATAATTGAGGTTTTAATGCTCTAGATGTATGATCAGCTGCTGTGCAACAGAGGAGAAACTGGGCTTGGGATCGCCTCTCCTAGTGTAAGACGCAGTGATGATAAGTCATTTGAATGATGATGTGGCAATTCTCTAAGAAAAGAAGAAAAGTGTGAGGATTGTAGTATCATTGCATTGTTTGTTTACCTAGTTTGATTGGATTTTCAGTATCAATGAAATTACTGTGTGCATTTTGTCAGTGTAGCACAGCTAGCCTTGAAACATCAGTAGAGGAGTGATATAAAAAGAGACTGGCTAATGCATCTTCAGAATTTTATAGTGGATAAATAAGGAAATAATAGGAGCTGCAACTGCTGTCATCTTTTCTTACACTAGGAATTTTAGTGTAAGCTAAAGCTCGTTTTGAAGGCATGCTGATATATTCATACTTATGAACTTGGAAGTCAAGGGACTTGCATTTGTTTGTTTTCTGGAAGGTATTTGAAGCAGTGATAGCATGGGTAAACCATGACAAAGATGTCAGGCAGGAGCTAATGGCACGCCTGATGGAGCATGTTCGGCTGCCTTTGCTGTCCCGGGAATATTTAGTTCAGGTAAGCAAAAGGAATACTAATTCTTCTGCATGTGAAAATTTCTGTTTGTTTGAAGTTTTTTTGTTTTTTTGTTTTTTTTTTTAATGCCAGAGTGATGATTTGGAATTTAAACAGTGGAATGTAGTATGTTACTGATAGTAAAAATAAACAACCACTACCTCATACGCACGTGCACACAGACACACAGAACCACATAAGGGATTGCCACATAGAGGATGACATATATAAGTAATTTATCCATTTGGTTGACTACTTATTATACCACACTAGTAATTCAAATTATTTCATTCACTAAAATCAGGTTAGCTTTCATTTTTAATATGATCTTTGACACCAGATTTGTTTTTGTAAGTGAATTTTCAGTTTCTGAATTGTATCTACTGTATAATTTGGTTAGGAACTAATGACAAAGGAAACATTCCTTTACGTGGCTCAGATATAATACATCTTTTGAAATTTTATAAGCTCATTTTGAATATTTTTGTGTCAGGACAAGTATTTAAGGTCGAAAATGTGAGTTCAATATTAACATTGGTTAGTAGGTGTAGTAGTAGGTTGGTAGATGTCTATTTTAAAAATTCTGGTTTATGATATAAATTTCCTCTACTTTGTGGGGTTTTTTTGGCATTTTTGTTCTGGTTTGGGTTTTGTTGTGTGGGGTTGATTTTATTTATTTATTTATTTTCATTGTTGAGGGGCGGCTTTACTAGTTTGTTAAATTAGTCTCCAGTGATCTTCCCCTTAAAGTGTTCTGTACTCTCTGTATTTGAAAAGTTGAGAAATGTGCCTGACTGTAAGAGAAGTGATTTACCTTGCCTAACATGGTTTCGTCCCCTTACTGAGAATCAACATCTTTCTATTTCTTTTTTTCTTTTTAGGGACTCCATATTGTCATCACATAAATTTGTGTTTAACTGGTTAAATGACAATCTAAAAAAACGTTATATCACACAAATGCAGATTAATAATAAGTACTTTATTACACTTCAGATTGTGATTTGTGTTTTACTTCCTTAACATGCTCAGACCTTGTTAAACTTCTATTAATAAACAGAGAGTTGAAGAAGAAATATTGGTTAAGAACAGCAGTGCTTGTAAAGATTACCTCATTGAAGCTATGAAGTATCACTTGCTGCCAACTGAGCAACGAGCATTGATGAAAAGCACTCGAACAAAATTGAGAACACCCGCTAGCCTTCCAAAAGTAAGACTCTTAGTTTTCTAATATGCTTCTTCTAACTCCATTTCAAAAGATGCCAGCATTACTGTTACTTGGGGTATTCCAGTAAAAAAATTTATACCAGAGTTATTTATCACAAAAGTGTAACAAATTATTAGCTTTATGCTCTTATGATACAGATATTTTAGTTTCCCACCTACACACACCACCACCACTACCTTCCCTCTCAATATATATTTTTTAATATGTGTTTCAGTATCAAAGAAATCTACAGTTGTGGGGAAATAAGCCTGTTTTTAAAAAAACAGTCACAACAAAGCAAAGACTAAAGCTTCTGAGTTAAGACATTTTACTCAATTTTTACCTAAACATTGCCTTTCATTCCTTTTAGAAGAAAACAAAATAAACCAAACATTAGATATTATCTTGTTTCTAATGGAGTAAAAAAGTTTTTTTATAGTACTATTATAGCAACTGCAACAATGGATTAGGAGATTCTGTTCAGCAGATTTAGCACATTTCTCTCAAGGGAACCAGATAAGGCTGTTCTGTGATGGATACTCACAATTCCATTGAATATCACAGACACTGAATTCCCATACCTGAGGTCAGAGGAGGATGTGAAAACACAGCAGGATCTGCCTCATTCATGGGAACTTTACCTAGATTCTAGTTGCTTCCTTCTTTTCTACCTCAGAAATTTACTCTGGACACAATAATTACAAATTGCATGTGTATTGCATCTATTTTGCCTGGTTTGGAAGACTACCATTTTCTTATTTAGAAGCCCTTTAATTACTTCTTGTACAGAAGCTTGCTTTATTTTTTCACATTTTTTGATCTTTCAGGTGCTTTTATATATGTAAATAACTAAAAAATATTATTCTCTCCCTTGTAGTTGATGATGGTAGTTGGAGGACAGGCACCAAAGGCAATTCGCAGTGTTGAATGCTATGATTTTAAAGAAGAACGCTGGCATCAGGTGGCTGAATTGCCTTCCAGAAGGTGTAGAGCAGGTAAATGATGCCTAATTTTTTGTTGCAGTTGGAAATGCTGCAGAATGTAGGTGTGTAAAGCATTGTATGTTCTTTGGAACAGTACTTCAGATGTTTATCTGAGAAGGCCTAGGCCTTGACTCCAGTGATCATTCTTAACTTTTGAATTATTTGCTAATCTGAAACAATACAAATTTGATAACTTGATCTTAATTTGTGCTTCAGTTTGTAATCTCTAGAATAAACTGCTTTATTACCTCCTATAAGTACAAAGGATAAGGAAATTTAAATTGTATTG
>WYDI02004436.1:0-29992 GCA_009867235.2 Psittacus erithacus | reverse complement strand
CATGGGCAGGGACACCTCCCACTAAACCATGTCACCCAAGGCTCTGTCCAACCTGGCCTTGAACACTGCCAGGGGTGAAGCAGTCACAACAGTATGTTTATTTCCAAGATGTTTCTATTCTGCCACTCATCTCTGAAAGCTGGGATCTGCTTCCATGCTTCCATGTGGGGATCGTGTGTCACTTGGTTTATAAGACCAACACCCAGAGAATGTACAAGAAATCTGGCTTATGAGAGACAGTGGAACAGGGAACAACATTGAGGTGAGAAGACAAGATCTCTTCAGGTTCTCCACATTGATATTCCCTCCTCCTCTGGGTTTCTTCTGTGCTTTGTCTTTCAGGTTTGCCTTTTCAGACTCAACTCTTTGGGGTGAATTCTGCCTTTCAGTTTTGGTTCTGGTGCAGTACTGAGCACAGTACTTCTCTTCACAGCAAATTCATTCTCACAACAAACAAACCTGAGCTAAGCAGTTTGACCACCATCCTTTCTATCGCTCTTACCTGGTTCACAGCTTCTCCCAGCCCTGTGTTACTCCAGTTGCTCTCTGATGGGAGGCTTTGAAATACACTGCTAAATAATTAAGCCAAGATCCTATGTTTTCTGTTATGCTCAGTCTTAAGGACCAGCACCTACTAAAACATGCCCTTTAATTCATCTTCTTTTGGAGGGACTATCTGTAACTTCCAAAAAGCTGCTTGAGATCCTGAGAAGCACTGCTGCCGTGATAGCCGAAAGTGCCTAGAAATAAACCTATAAATGTCAAACACTTTTCTCTGAACAGAAGCAGAAAAAAATCCTGATTTTTCCAATGACAGCTGACGTAGGAATAGTCATTACAATAGCTACAGACTTGAAGGAATGTTATAGTTATCCCACTGTAGAACAAGAAGATAACTATGACTACACACACAGGGCATCGTTCTGCACATCTTATTTAAGCAGAAAAATGACCACAGCCTCACTGATGAGTTCAAACTAAGTATTCTCATTCGCACTGATGATTCTTCCCCTCGACCACCACACACCTCAGCAGGGACTCCAAAGGCAGCAGAGTAATTGGGGGAAGAGCAGTTTTCTGCCAGACATAAGCACGGGGTGCACAAATGAGCTCTGAAGAATCCAACATGCATCAGGAAGAAGCTGGAAAAAGAAACACGTTTCTCAGTGAAGCTGTTGCTTGACTGAGAACTGCAAAGTGGCACAGCCCCGGACAGCTCATGTGCCCACTCTGCATCCCCTGAACCATCACTCGCTTCAGCTCGTCAGTTGTTTCCTCCCTGCAAGATTGTCAAGGTATTATAAATTAAGAAACTTACCAAAGAGTATGTAATCTTCCCTGAAATAGCCTGCAGATATGTCACTGTACTAAATGTGTTTCAGATTTAATGAAGCTTTAATGTCCTTTTTAATTTTGCCTGTTTCTGTATCACCAGGGGTCGAGCAAGGCAATCAGCACTCAAGAGGGTGGTTTGGTTTAAAACTAGGAAAAACTCATTTGCTTATGAGTTGCACTGTATTTTCTTAATTAAATTTACTAAGTAAAATGGTTTAAGTTCAGCCAACCAATGACCTCTCTGTGTAGACTTAGATTTATAAATAGTGTCACACTTAAAGAAAAAAACCACCCCAAAACAAACAGATTAGAGCTTCACTAAAGGGATTTTCATACTTTGATCATCTGTCTCAAGGAAGCCATCTAAACATGAGCAGCACAAGCCCAATGCAGGACACAAACAATTGTAAACTCCCAAACTGATGCACTATCGAACGCTTATCTCCTCTGCATTTGTATGTGATGATACTCAGGAACTTGTGATTTTAAGGCATTATAACAAAAATACAGTATTTCCATTCACACTATTTCGGTTTGGGCACTGACTGGTATTTTATGTGTCTCTGGATATTAAGGAAGACAAAACGGAATGCTTAAACTTCAAGGAGCTGGTTCTCATTTCCCTATGGATACCTTCCCAATACACAGGAACAGCAAAAAACATCATTTAAAAAAAGGGCCAGTGAACTGCAATGCCAGCATGGTATGGAAATATAAATGGGACTCAGACCATATATACTTCTCAGAGCAAGAAGTATGTCAGAATTACACTTTCCTACACCATTACACCTCAGAGCAACTACCTGTCTGCATACGGTTTTGTAAGGAGGGTGGTAGTGTGTGTGGTTTTAACTATTGCTTTCTTAGACACAGAAGTAACCCATCAGAGCACTTAAACCACTCATTTCATGGTGATTTTTTATCAAACTATATCTAAAACCACACCAAGGAGAGCAAACACGAGGCAGCCAGTTTCGGTAGAGGCAGGTGCCTAAGCCCCTCATGTGAAGCAGACGTAAGAAGGGCAGGAAAGCAACTCCAACCTCAACTACATACGCTTATTGAGAGCACAGAATTAAAATGACTCGGTCAAATAATGTAATGAACGGTTTGGAACTGAAAATGGAAATCCAGGAATCCTCACTGACAAACTGCTCTCTCTACATCCCTCTTTACTTGCTTGACCATGTATGAATTACAACAGTGACTTGGTCCCTATCCTGTTCAGAAAGTGACAGAAGGAAAGAAGTTCACAGCATATTTTTAGGACACTCAGGCAATAAAATCTCCCACTTAGATTACTGTCGATGTTGTACAAGTTGTTTTTTAATTTACAGTTATACTGAAAAGCATGGGATGGTTTTATTCTTAATTTAGACACATTCCATGTTTCTCAGCATAACTGCAAATTGAAAATAAGCACTTACAATATCGCAATGATCCAGCTGAAGGAGGACTTTATAGTCTGAAATGTTCTAAACTTTGTTCTTAATTACCTTGTGCACATTTTACACAATTAAATTTCCATCTCAGGATTTTGCATTTAGATGGTGCACTGCCGTTAAACCCTCGTTTTATGGGAAAACAGCCGCCACTTCGGAACACTCAGACACAGGAAACTTTAAAAATCAGACTTAACTACTGGATAACATAAAATTCCCCTGGTGAAATTTCATACCAAGACCAATTTATCCATTCCTAGATAGATGGCTTAAAATCACCTGAAACTCTGCAGGGTATGGACCTTAATAAATATTAAATACCTCAAAAACTACTCTAAGATTGTTTTTTCCTTCTAATATCAATTCCAGTGTCCTCTTATTGCACAGTTAAAAAAAAGAATCCAAAAGGATATAACAGCAATTTACCAGCTTTAAAGTGCGGCTGAGGTTAAACCGACAACAAAGAAGAACAGAAACACAAAGCATCTTGAAGTAGGGTTTCAATTAAATGTGCAGGATTTAGTAATGCAGGCCGAAAAAAAGAGTTACAAATTAATTTAATCTTCTGCCTATAGTTTGCAGCTGCACTCCAAAGTGTCTGGGGCTTAAGAACAAAGCCTTGAAAGGCCTCAGAGTGAGGAAAGCTTCAATTTTTAATGTATAACGCCATTAGCTGGGAACTTGTGGAATCTGCGACCCCTGCGGAGGGGCATAAGCGCGGGTAACAGAGACTGATGAAGTGACATATTTGTTCATGTCTAGGACTATGAGGAAGAAGGTTATTACTAATACCATCAGGCCCAACAGAAATATGCCCTAATAACCTTTGGGACATTCCTTGGCTTGAGCAGATGAGTTTGAGATCTCTCTACATAAAAATATATTAAAAATCAAAGCCTAATTCACCTTAATTAAAGATAATTAGTTTCACTTTGACTTCTTTTAAATATGAACTACAGTAAATGCACCGCAAACCAAAGGCTGCAGACAATCGTGATTAAACTGCACATTTCTTCCTTGCCACAAATCCCTTCTATTACCAGGCTTTTACTGCTGCGTCTTCAAAGGTGTTGCTCAGAATAGCAGCTCCTTTTCTGAAGGGAAAAAGGTGGGACAGGGACCTTTCAGGGCCAATCTGGGGAAATTGTCAGGTGCAAGATTCACACAAATGGTCCATAAAGATTAATGAGGACACTTGCTTGAGTAGAGAGGCTTCCTGCTTAGCTGTTCTCTGGATTTAGAGTCAATACGTAAAAGGAAAAGCAGTGTTAAAATTTGGCTGTGCTGGTGGAAATGCAGCTCAATTCGAGCTGCTCTCCATCTCCACAGGCAGGAGTGAGTTTGTCCACCATTACGAACCAATCCAATAACAGGAAAAGGCAGGTTTAAATGATAAATACACCTAAATTTTGGACTTTTAAAAAGTAGAAACTATATTGCACAGTACAAGAACAGGGAACATCAATTACACAGTCCTATACATTACAAATATACCAGGTATGATGTTATCCCTCAACTGTCCACTCATCTTTCCACTCGGATAGAGAACTGTATTATTTAGTTTGCTGCCACACAGACTGCCCACAGCGGCCTAAGAGCAATTGCTGAGAAACATGATACATTGAGGTCTCAACCCGCGCAAACTGTACCTAAACTTACACTTTATTGCAGCTTAGTTCACAATCTTCACCTAATATAGGGTTACATCCCAGTGCAGCAAGCGGATAAATCATCCTGGAATATTACTCTGGCTAAGTTTAGCTGTGAGTGGAGCATATGTGCTTCCGAGTCACTGAAGCAAAGGCCCATAAAATACACTAATTACTGGAAGTTATGGTCACTGAGTGATTGATAGCGCTCTGCAAGGCAACTTCCCCATTCTCAGCTACTCTGACGGGCCTCCCCCACCACACAGCAATTATTAATTCATGACCCAACCCTCAGGCACTGGTACCTTCACTTCTAATTCCACTACCAAAGATCGCAACGGAGCTGGACATTGCCCGTCTTCATCCTGGCGGCTGCTTGAAGATGGCACATGAGGAAATGGAGCTTATGGCCACTGCTTGGAAAAAACCCTTGAAATAGCTCAGGGGAGGAAAAATAATAAATATATAGGCCAGGTTTTTCCTAAGATTAAGTTTCTGAAACACAGCATTCAGTATAGAATGAGTAAAACTACATAAATGCTGTACAATAAGAACAACTCAAATTACTGAGCAAAATCTGCATGAGCTACAGCCACTCTCAAAGCTGAGTGAAGCATCTGAGGATTTGCCTGTATTTGTTGCACTACTACAATCCTTAAAACCAGAGTAACAAGGTGAGGCTCATTGCAACAAAGTGCTTTTTACTTTCTTGCTTTCCTCATGCCTCCTGCTATTCTCAATGGCTTCACTAGTACCACCAACATCACCATGGCAAGGCATTTCCTTGTATCTCCAGTTTAATCAAATAAAATAAAGTTCTGTTCCTTGCAAGCACACAAAAAACAAGGCCAAGCAGAGTAAGAACTGCCACTTGCCCAGACACCCCTCACACCAGCCAAGGATTTCGTTACAATATCAAGACTCCTGCTTTGTATGGAGATCAAATGCAATTCTCATTTTCTTTTTAATCTTGACCCTTGCCATTTTCTAATGGGCTATTTTAATTAATATTCCTCCTGCCTCTGCTCAGTGTGGCTTTTGACATTGGAGGTCACTGCATGGTCTGTGCCTCACACAGACTCACAGATGCCCTATCATGACTGTACCCCTTGCTATCAAACCTTCACCACATCTCAGTGCCACTACAGAAACTGTGCTGAACCACCAAGCTTCGGGTCTCAGATTCCACCCCAGCATCTGTCTACCTGCTATTGTTTAGGTAAAGGTGCAATACTGATGAAAGACCAACCATAATGCCCACACTTAAGTGAACTCCTGCAGAAGATTAAATCATGGTCTGCAGAGCTTCCAGCAGATCAGCTCACAATCTTCATCTTGAACTGTTACCACATCAAAACTGATGATGCGTGACTGATGACATGCTTCGGACTCCTTAGAAAGTTTTTCTGAAACCTCCTCTCCTTAACCAGATTACATATACACAAGTCTTTACATCAGTTTTATGCAGCTAAAGCATTTCAATCTTTAAGATGTTTAAGGGAATCATCTTAAAGCAGAGCTTCTCTGCAGCACCCTCTTCAAACACATTCCTCCTCTTTGCTGTCATGTTCTCATTCTGGCAGTTTAAAGAACTTGTTTCTAACACTAAAACTGCTAGACAAGCTCCTTTTCTCTGAAGGAGAGAACACTGATCAGCTTTGCAAGAAAAGTTAGTTTTAAAAAGAGGCCTGAAACACAGCAAAAGTAGCTCTTTCTATCAGCAGAGAACAGCGAAAGCAGAGACTAGGATGTGATGGAAAAGGAGGTGCAAAAAGGTATCATTAGCCAGTATTCATTTTTCAGAACTTACTAGTTTTGTGGCATAAGAAATTCACTTATTTCCTGCATTTCAATATAATATAATACAATACCAATTTTACTGGTACATAAAATGAGCCCTGGATCTTCTGGCAAAGATGCGCAAGCCTATACCTCCCCTCAACAAACACCTCTGATCACAACTCTATTCCATTCCCTTCCCAAAACTCCCTTCTCACCTACCATCTCCCTCCTCAGGACATGTAGGAGATTCCTCCTGTCTTCAGTCCTGTCTCGAGATCACGCCAGTGCTTTTCAGCAGTCAGCTCTGAGATGGCAAAATCCAGGAGAAAACCAAGAGGCAACCCCTTGCAGAAGCAGAGGACCAAAGAAGACACCAGCCCTACACGGTCCCATCAAAAGCTCTTCTCACCCAGGTTCTTGTCTTTGGCAGCAGTCTCTTATCCCAGGAGAAGCGGCTGCGCTGAAGGCATACCTGCTCCTTAAAAAGGCATGACTGGACAAGAATGCTGCCTATTCAAAACCCAACAAGATGAATTTTAGCCTCCTTTGGATGCTTCAGAGTTCACTTTCAGCTCACAGCCATGCAAGGCAGGAAGAGAGTCATATTAGAGAATAACAAGAAATATTAGGCAATTGTATTTATCCTGTGCAGGACACGGCTCTTGGAGGGAGACTGGCTCAGTTACAGAGCGTACGCAGCTCTCAGGCTCAGCCCAGCCCGGAGTGTATTTATGACTGAGTTATAAACCCTTGAAAAACAGCTTTTATAAATGAAAATGCTGACACAGTCTTCAGTGTAGTGACAGCAATGTCACTGGTTTAAATTGAATTCACTTTGTCAAGCCAGGAGCACCTCAGTGAAACACCTAAAACCTCATGAAAACACACAAACTGTTTGCGATGAAACACTTTAAACAGGTTTACAGCAAACTAATAATAATAATAGTAATAACCCTAGCAGCACTTTTTAAAGTTACTTATTTTCATTTTCAATTTCTCCCTTATTTTTGGCAAAGGGAAGACTCAGCACCCTCAGACATCTCTTACTTCAAAGGCAACAAGAACACTCACCACTTTCTAGGCTTAGGTGGTTCCCATCACCTAATACTTTTCATGCTCTGCCAGCAAGTTTTTTGGGGCAGTTTTCTTAACCTTCAGAAGTAAAACTCAGTTTCGTATTACACGAAGCTTTGCAGCAAAGAAATCGAAGACATTCGGAAAGCTCAGAAGAATATTAAAGAAACTAAGATTTACTTAGCTGATAATTTATATTCTCGTACATCAGAACAGCCCTTGCTAACTTGGTCATAAATGCCATTTCTTTTAAATTAACATGCTCTAACAGCGCTACCACGAATCGCAGGGACTGGAGTATTGCACTTCTAAGTGGGGATGATTTTAAAATCCCACAGCAAACGCTAGCTTCCCTTTTTAACAGCTTCATCAACAAGGGCCTGGGTGTCTCCACTACCAATCCCCATGTCAATACAGTGTTACTTTAATGACAGTGACCTTGCATGGCTCTTTGAGCATCTTCTTCACCTTTTCTGAGCTATTTTTCCAAGGCAGTGTCCTTGCTTTCATCATTTAACACATCACTCAAACCACTTCAACAAAGCAGCGATCATGCTGAAGAGAGGTCCCGGAGGACCAGATGACATCCCAATTAACAAAGCACACCAAACCAAATTGGTTTTTGTACATCTGGTTCAGAAAACATTTGTGGAAAGTGAGAGAAGGGGGAAAAAAAAGTTGAGAAGGTTTAAAAGAGAAAAAATGCAAATGAAAGGTTTTCCTAATATTGGCTGATACAACATGAAATTCATCCTTCAAATCATATTCATGACCAGACAGGTTACCTACTAAGAATCTTGAACTACACTCCAAATATCTTTGTCTACATGGTAAATCATCAGATTGCTGCTACACATCAAAATACATCTTTTATTCAGCAAAGGAACCAGTAAACGCTTGCTCTGTGGGATTTCTGCATTTATATCCCTCTATTCAAGCATGAACCGGGACACTATCACAGTCAAGTCTTCATGTAATACAATCTGGATTTAGCCCTTTGTTGGCTGGATTAATTTACAGAGTGCATGAACACAATCGGTATCTCTCCCAAAATTGTGAGGGCTCTCCAGCATCACAAGCCATTAAAACTTGCAGTAAAACAAATTAAAGAGACCTGCATCCCTTGTGACACGTTAAAGTATGTCATTGTAATTCAGAGCTAACTTCAGTCAGATTCTGTGAAAGATTTACAAGAGCTGAGTGCAATGATTCAGCATTAAGTATTTTCATTGCGGTTAAAAGTGATTTGGCAAGAAATTTATTGTTTGAAAATGTAACAATACTCCCTGTTAACTTTTAGGCTACAATATGTGAAATTTGCCTAAGATGCAGCGGGGCAGCACCAAGACTACTTAACTCCTATCTAATTGTCTGCTAAAACATCAGTTGCACTTCACCAAAAGGCATATTCAGCGTTACCTTAATTATTACTCTATCATTATATGACATAATGATACAGTGATGTATCAGATACCACATCAGAAGAAAAGGGTAGGGCACCTTTGCCCAGAGAAGTTGTGGCTGCCTCATCCCTGGCAGTGTTCAAGGCCAGGTTGGACATAGGGGCTTGGAGCAATCTGCTCAAGTGGAAGGTGTCTGTGCCCATGGCCGGGGGCTGGAACTGGATGAGCTTTAAGGTCCCTTCTAACCCAAACCATTTAATCACACAGGTAAGGACTCATACCATTGGGCAAATATTTCTACAAAGATTTTGCAAGGCCATTAACCAGCTCAAACCTGGAATTTGCATAATGCCATTTTAACCCCAGTAATAGTCCCATCTCTCCCAGGCTGTGAAGAAATACAGAAGCCCCATCATCTTCAGTCCTACAGGTGTTGAAAGGATGCAGAGGCATCCATGGACCAGGCCCTACTTCTTACTCCCATGAGGAGCTCTATTAGACTGCTAATGGTTTGTACAGAGCTTCTAATACCTAATTTGAAGGCAGTAAGAACAAACCCATTCTAAATACAGCCAAGAAGTTCAGTAATAGTTCAAAACATGCGCATATAAAAGAGTATACAAAGATCTGTATTACATGAAAATATTTATAGGTTAGATTCAACATGGTTGTTGCCATGTGCATATGAGAATGACAGATATTTCCATACCTCCATGAAGGAAATCCCTAGACTCCAAACGTCTGAGTGAATTCCATACTGTTCTCCTGAAATCCGCTCAGGCTGCAAAGAGATGGAAAGAAACACCTTTTTGAGCCCAGCAAACCATCACATATCACACAAAACCTAGCCCAGGGCAAACAAACCTGAGATGCAAAAACAAAAATGCAAAGAAGCTTAAAGCTCACCAGCTAACCTGGCAGAGAGCAAACCCACTCCTCAAACATGACCTCTTGATTTATTGTGCCTCTTCTGCAAGAGCAAAGGACTTGGTTATGCTCAGATGTGCAGCTATGCACCTTGCAAAGCTGGCCTTGGCATTTGTGTCTGGACTCTTCTATCCAACAACAAAATACAGAAAGCCCATGGCTTGCACATGTGCAGCGGAGCACAAGGTCAAGCTGCGAAAACCCAACGGCACACACGTCTATCACAAGGTACACTTGGAAAAGAGGCTCCTAATGTTAAGGGGTTGGGGAGTAACCACGGTTTAAAAAGTGAAGTTACTGAAGCCAAAAGAACCAATGAACTCACATGCCAGCAATTTTATTTCATATTTTTTTAATTTCATTTCTGACCTATAGAAAATGAAAAGACTTTACTCAGAGTAAACCATTAATAGCAAGTTTAATGCCTCATGAAACAGAATGCTGTAAAATATAACTGCTAGTTTTTACTTGAAATCCACAATTTAAGCATTTCCAAGGTCAAGTACAGCATGAAATGTAACAATAAAAGGCTCCATGAGACTTCTTTCCCCACTGTGCTGTTAATGCACCTGTCTAGCCCAACCACCTACAAAGCACTGGCTGTATTTTTAGTCTTTAATAATCCAGAGACCTTTGTTAGAAAATAAACTCCTGAATTAGTGCCAGTCTAATGTGTTTTCAGATGTTTCCTCTGCCCTGCTAATCCCAGGTCAAGAGCTTTTATCGCAGCATGAACGTTAAGTAAAAACCAAAGTGCTGCCCACATTGTCTTTAAGGATTGTCTTCCACAACTGCCATAACCTAAAAACCACCTCTGAATGGAACTGGAACAACAAATCTTTTTGACTGAATCTCATTTTGAGCTGAACACTGACCCAAAAATCTTATACTTGTGGTAAGATGATAACAGCAAATTCTTCTAGTGCAGATGAGACCCTGGTCTTTCCCAAGCCACCAAATCAGATGCATAATTCACACTGAGGGATATTAAATGGTTTATTCTTCCCTTATAACAGCTCAAGCTTTACATGGCAACTTCTAGTTAGAAACGATGTCTTCCCAGAAGATAGCAGCAAGTAAATCACTCACATGTTTAAACTAGAAGTCTACTCATGTGGCTTTAAGAGTATGGAAAAGAAGATGAAAATAAGAGCAGCGCACGCATGAAGTCAAGCGTGCAACATAGATCATCCCAAGGATACAGAGCTCAAAACCATTTCCTCTTCAAATTTCTACAACTGCTTACTTTTTCCATGCACAATTTTTTGTCTATACAAAGTGCTGACAAAATGATTTTACAGAAAAGTATATTTTTGCTGGAAATTTTAATTTCTCTATCAAAAAGGGGTTTTTTCCTTCTGATTTATTCTCAACAGCAACCTCCTTTTTTTAAATGGTTTCAAATTGACTCCCAGTCTGCCAAGTGGCTAAACCACTTGAAGTGGGACTTCCTATAAATCTGATGTCAACAAATGATTCATTCAGCAAGTAAAACTATTCTAACATAAGAAATCAGAGCAAGGATATTGGAGCTTAAATTCCTCTTTTCCATCAGCAAGTGAACGCATCACATTCATCCATAAACAGTAAGGAAAAAAAGTCATTTATTTAATGTACACCTGGGAAAGAGAAAGTAATCTTGAGCTGTACACTAAAAGCATAATACAATTTAATTCTCAGACCTGCTTAAGCCCAATCTAAGAGTAACAACTGAGTTGGAGAAGTTGATTAATTTGAAGCTGTTTATTTGCCTCAATCATTGTATTCCAGTTCTTAAGGAAAATGGAGCCATCCAAATAAGCAGGTTACTATAAAAGTGGTAATGCCAAGACCAGATTTTTTTCCTCTCTTTATGTTTTTAAAACACTTTTCTGCACATAACATTGTGATGACCCAGGACAGACCAAGTCTTTCTAGGATGGTGCCACAAGTGTTTCAGAAGCCACATAATGAGTACACCTTGACTAGAAAAGCACTTAGCAACTAAATGGACACCCTGGTCTGCTTTCTTCTCACAAGAAAGTAAGAAAAAATACCTGAAAGCGATTAAAGGTCACGGATTTCTCTCTCCTCTTTTCCAAGGTTTGAAAAATGCTAGTATCAACCATTTTGTATTGTTTTCTCTTCTTTTTTAAAACAAGTTGAACACTGATTCTCTCCTCATTAATATTATGACATAAATAATTTGTTAGAAGAATTTTAATTGCCAAATATAAAAGACAGTGGTTAATACACTGCTCTAAAATGAAGCATTTAAGTTATCACATCTGTTAAATGGAGAACTGAAATTAATCACATTGATCTAATGGAAAATAAATGCTAACTTTTGTAGTTTACCTTCAGACTGGCCCTTGTCACCACATTAATCTCCATGACATGAACACCACATGCCAGTTGTCAGGTCAGCTGGAACTGCTAAACCCAAACCTCCCATCCCAGCTAACAGCAGCAGTCTCCCCCCTAGTGAGACATCTTCAGCAATGTGTTAATTTGGTCTAAAAATAATGGGAATTCATACTTCAATGTACAGAAATAAGGCAAAGGTAGTCTCATCACCTCAACAGAGAAGTTGTGGCTGCTCCATCCCTGGCAGTGTTCCAGGTCAGGTCGGATGGGACTTGGAGCAAGCTGCTCTCGTGGAAGGTGTCCCTGCCCATGGCAGGGAGTTGGAGCTGGATAAGCTTTAAGGTCCCTTCTAACCCAAACCATGCTGTGACTCTATGATTCTGCAATCTCGGTGGAAAACTGGTTTTTGAATGTTTAACTGACTCTGCTTTGTTCTCAGCTGTTATAATGCAGTAAAGGCAACCAGAAACACATTCAATAAACACTTTCCCAACATGATTCTTTCCTATCAGCAAGAAGGACAGTGTCACAGAGCTGGGAGCTGGTTAAGGAGCACAGGTAGGAAGGGGTTAGGTCTGTGAGACAGCACAAGGGACTTGTTTCGTAGCATGCACAATTAAGATATAGTTTATGCCAGGAATAAGGAGAGATGAAGTCTGAGAATTGATTTAGCATATATCCTGCATTACACAGAACAAGACGGCGAACAAATACTTCTATTTAAATGTAATTCCTGCATAAATCCACTTACCGCCATATAAGCATTTGTTCCAACATACGTCTTGGCTATAGAATTCACCAGCTATCAGACAAAACAGTCTGTTAGAACAATATAAAGATAATGTGGAAATAAAATGGGCAATTATTCCTCATTTAACCTACAATCATCATCCCTATAAATCAACTAAAAATTATGTAAAAGGGAACAAATTTATCTGCAAAGGCATTAAAAATGATTAAATCTCTCTTTTGTTCGGAATGAGAGTTCCAATTTAAACAAGCACTGCATTACAGTTTATGGCAGATAACCTTAAACAATTCTGTTAAACAGGATGCTTATCGCTTTAGTACCCCAAACTAGTCTGATATAAAAAGTCAATTTGAAGTAGGATTGAACACGCTCATTTTTCAGTCAGCTGGCTCAAGATGTGAATAAAGCCACATTCATCACTTGAATGCAACGAGCACTAAATACGCTGGAGGGACAACAGACTCTGACAACTTATAATACAAGGCTGACCTTCTCTTTGGTCCTCGTGTTTGGCTGAGAGTAAAGGTGCTGAAATTCAAATCAACATCACAGCAAGCTCATGGGTCACTATCAGAGAAGTTCTCCAGGGAGGCCCAAAATGGAAATTAATTAAAATTTGTGCTGCACAGTGTAGAAGCCCACCACTATTGTTACTTCCAATATTAATTTTTATTGTGGGCCAGTTGGGCTCCCCAGACACGTCTCTCGTTCTGCCCTCCCTTTTGTCTGGCCAAAACGCTTTCAGATCAAAGCTGCATATCAATGAAGTTTGCTATTCGTAAGTAGTAATTACAATATCAGCAGTTTTTACTGTCATTAAACAATGAACAATCATATTCAGATGAAGAAAAGTCACCCAGAGATTAAAAATGAATAGGGCTCTCCCAGCAGAGGGGAGCTTGCTGTGGGGGTGTTTGTCTGGCAGCCAGGTGATTTCTGACATTAGGAAGAGAGCAGGCACATATCTAAAGGGGGGAATTACCTGTGTGCTGACCCCAAAGTCACACAGCTTCACCTGGCCTCGGGTATTCACCAGCATATTAGATGGCTTCACATCTGTTGGGGAAACAAAAGTGTATTCTCTAGATTATGGCATCATGTACACAGGGATGGTTACTGATATCAGCATGATGGATTTTAACAGGAAATATTTCAGATATATTTCAAATGCAGCCTCTGGTTTGTAGCAGTCAGTAGCACAGACATTGTATCTCAAGCACTAACAATCCATATTACTAAATCTGCAGGTCACACCAATCTGGGGGGGACAGAAAGCATGCTGGAGAATAGGATCTAGAATTCAAACTGATCCTGACTAACTGGAAAAATCAGAGTGAAAACATTACATGAAATTCAATGGGGACAAATGGCAACACTGTGTTTAGACAGGGATTAATCAACTGCATAAACATAGGATTAAACAACTGCTTGAAGTGCAGGCTGGAGCAGGTCTGCAAAAAGGGATCTGTGGCTCATGGTGTGAAGTGGAAATGGCTGAAAGGGAACAAAGTGTCATTGGACAATTTAGGAACAAGCCAAAAGCAACAGCGCAAAGAGTGAAGCCTGCTTCTGTACCAAGGGATAGCTGGGCTGACCTTATACCATTCATCTCAGCCTTGTAACTTTGCATTTTATCTCTGCAATTAACCCTGCCTCCCTCTTCTCCAACACCTCTCACCTAATTCCATGTGGTGACAAGAGGAGAATTTAATATTCTATGAAAATTATGAATACAAAGTGTCCCCCACAAACACCTGTATACAAGCACGTTTGAGCTGCAAGGACACAGAATGCAGCTCTGCTCTTGGGCACACCATTCTTTAGAGCTACTGGCTTCTACCTCCACGGCTTCTACTGCGTAACACGGCTCCAATCGCATGGATTTGGAACAATGTCTTAAAATGATTACTAATGATTACTAATCCTGCTCCAGCAAATAAAACATTTATGTACATCGTAAAGCTAGATAAGAACTTAATGCCGACCCCCTCTGATGCCAGAAGAAGTTGGTTTACTTCTGTTGCATACTCTAAAATTGATGTGTGAATAAACTCAATGGTAGCGCAGGAAACACTGAGCATCTTTGCTGTGCCAGTGATGCCAGGTGGAAAGTACTATGTGCACGTTATGGCCTGGCTTAAACTTGGGAAGATTAGAGAACAGTGGCTTTGCCTAATCACTACTTTCTTCTGTCAAAACGGATTAAAAGCAATAGCTTGTATCTCTGCCTTCTTTAAAAGTGAACACTAGTTGGGTGCAGATGGATGAAACCCAACAAGAAAAGAACCTAATTTTGTTTATCATTAAGTTTGCCTTTGTTTAGCAGATGTTTCCTGGTACCACAGTAGCTTGCTTAATTTGTCTCTGTAATGCAGAAACGTATAACCTCAATTAACAAGCTGATTAAATGCTTTCCTATATATGAGGGAAAAACCCAGTTTAAAAAAGGGTAGCATCCAACAGTACACTATACAGCTTAAGGAATTCTGTACATTTTAAGTTAGATATTGATACTGCTGGTACGTTTTGCAATTTTCCTCCAAAGCCAAAAGAACAATCAGTCATGAGTGTCTCCATCATGTCACAGCATCAACAGACTCAGTATGTTACCCCAATCTCATCTCATCTTTAGGATTCAATCCACGTGCTGCATTTGTGGTGAATTTTTACACAGTCCATGTCACAGGTGATGAGCAGAACACTGCTATGGAGCCATCCACACAGTCACCAATCTCCTGTCCACTTCCCAACAACATTTTAGGAATATGCTTTCTAACTAAAACTTCAGGGAGACTCAAAGGTTTCCTCGTAGCAGCTCACAAACAGCATGGACCTCTGGCGTTGACTGACTTTGCTACATCTATCAAGACATGATGAATCCATCAGAGGCTCTGCCCTGAATCCTGAGGAGAAAAGGACACTGCACAGTAATCCTGTTTAACCTTCTTTCTATTAATATGGCAGCAAACAGAGCTACCTACATCCTGGGCTCATGCTGAATCGTTGGAGCAACCTGCTCTAGTGGAAGGCATCCCTGCCAGTGGCAGGGGATTGGAACTGGATGAGCTTTAACGTCCTTCCAACCCAAACCATTATGATTCTATCTGCTCCAAGGGCAGCCCACAAGTCCTTATTCCTTTAACACAACTCACTAGAGGAAACCAGCATGTCATGTTTGTCCCCTCTTCCAGCAGGACTGCCAGCTCCCACCAAGTTAGAACCAATGTGTCTAGCCACCACCTTGTGTCACTGGGGATCTGCAGACCCAACTTCCCTTCCCTGGAAAAGGACAGTAAGTCAATATAATTAAAAAGAACATCTGTCATTCAATGAGTATTGCTTGATCCTGAAATCCTTCCACAAAGAAAACAATAATAACAGGAGAAATTCCTAAAAGAAAAAAGCAATCAGTGGTCAGCCCATGAAGGAAGAGAAGCCTCAGCCCACAAAGGCAGAGAAGCCCATGAAGAAAGGGCAGATTGCGCAGGCTGGGGCCCCCACTGAGCAAGCTGTAGCCAAACAAGCACTGCTATAACAAAAACACTATCTATCCTTGCAGCAGATTTTAACCAGCACTACAAACAGGAGATTTAAGCAAATATTTGCTATGAATTCCAAGGGTTGCATTGGTTTCCCCAAGAAGAAAGGGAAGTGACAATCCTCAAGGAAGACGTCACTTCACAAAGATTCTCACATTGAAAGTGGGGAGAAAAATCACCCAATCAGTAAATTAGCCTTTCTGTTTCATGAACAGCTTCAGTTAATGGGTTAAGCATTTATTTTTGGTTTTGGAAAACAAATGTGCATAAATAATGTTCTGCACCATCTGCTTGTGATTAATATTACTGTTTAGAAGTGAAAGAATTTAAACAAGAGCCAAAAGGGGTCATTATGCTCCCATTACCAGTGCTTGCTTAATACAAATGACTTCCATGAAGCATCATTATAGAGGAGGAACAAGTCCTCTTTATGATATATCTGCCTAAGTAGTTTCACCTCTCTGCAAATAAATGGGACCTCCAAAGCTCACGCTTACCAGTAAACAGAACTGTCACGGGTTCAGCTTTGTGAACACCAAACATTTCATCTTGTTTTATTGAAAGCAAAAGGATTAGTGATGGTGAGGAAAAAAAACCCAAGAAAACAACAGATTTCTAAAAGCTGTCTCTTGACTTTTCCCGTCTTTTAAACATACAAAACCACAGCACGCTAGGTTCAAGGAAGAGGAGATACAAAAGCACGGTTCTACCTGCAGACAGCTCACAGAACACTGCTGTTAAAGAGAAGCTGCTGGGAAAATGACAGTATTTCCTTGCCATAATTGTTTCCTCAGCATGCTTGTTGCAGAGGCCGGGAGTATTTTGTTGTAAATAAGCTTAAGGGGTCCATGAGTGTGCATGTATGTGCCCAGCTGCATGGGCAGAGGTATACATACACATGCCCAGGCATTTTTTGTTTGTGCTTCATTACATCCTGCACTAACAATTTTCTCTCATAGAGCTAAAAAGAGGGTGGCTGAAAAGTCAAATACACTGCTCTGGGCACCTCTGGTGAAATCCTCAGCAAACTAAGATGGGAAGACTCCTTGTCCCTGTTGCAGTAGTACCTGTCCCTACCAACCACCACACCTCAGCTCCAGCAGCTCATCAAAACAAAGAGGATTTGAATATCCTCCTATGGGAATAACCCAGGATGAAAACGAGATGGTCTGAGAGATGCACAAACTCCCCTTCTCCTTCTCCCAGCCACCAACAGCCTGGGAACATCTTGGGACAATCAACTCTGCTCAGCCTCACACATCAGAAATCAGAAGTGACCTCCAAAACTCTGACAGATCTAAAACCTGCTTGGAAACCATGGGGCCCAAACCAGCACAAACACATACCAGCCCCCAACACACATACAAATACAGATGAGCACAATTAAACACAAGTGGGTAACATTGATTTCATACATTTCCTTTAATAAGGAGGTGTGAAGAGAAAAAAACGTAGCAGATAAAATGCATATGGTCTATACTTATTCTTGAACTTAACAGATTTTGGTTTGTCTTTATACAAACTTTGACTTTGTACATGATTAGACTTGTTTAATTGCTAATTCTGTTTTAAATCTAAGTTAATTTCTCATTACCCTTCCATTTCTACTTCTTATCCTCTGGGGAAAAGAGCACACTTATCATTGGGACATTCTCACATCTTCCAAAGAAGTGGTGTAGGTGTTAATCTTATGTTTATGTTTGATGTGGGTGTGATGACTAAGACTACAGCGTTGGGTTTATTAATATGCACGGCTATCACCTCATTAGTTGCAAGGTTTGTTTTGAAGTTAAGCTGTAATATTTGCTGAAATGTCTGATCTGCAATAAAAGACTTGCTCATTGTTTGTTTCCTTTGCTTTAATCCACGCTCTAGTCACAAACTGTCTTTGCTGCACTGCCTTACACAGCTTCCCCACCTTCCTTATGCCGTGGTGGAAATTCTTGACTCCTTAGCCTATGTGAGCTTTCTGCATGATCTTCTACATGTGACAGCAAGGAAGTCAGGGTTAAACTGTCTTTCTTTTACCTCTGATGCATTAAAACCAGTAGCCAGAGATTACTCTGAGAAACAGGCATTTTCCTGGCATGGTATTACTTTGTACCCATTTTTAAGACACAAAAGTACAAGGAAGTACACACACCTTTTCTGTGTCCTCAAAACAGATACCGAGACTGAAAACCTTGAGGAAACTCTGCTGAATGTGGAATTCTACTTATCCCCACCATGGCACTTTGGAGTGCTGTTCTCACCTTGGTCATTCCAGCAACAGACCAAGGCCAGAAACATCTGAAGTGTGATGAAAAATCAGTTTCTGCGCTTTCCTTTAGGCCATGGCAAGGACCATACATAATTCATCAAAAACTCAGAGCTGCTCTTCAATCAAGGCAATGAAACCCATATAAAAGGGGGAATTTTGTTTTACTGGCAAGGCAAAAATCAGATCCAGGTTCTAAATTTACAGCAGAACAAACAATAAAACGTTGCAGTCATAGTACTTATGCTTGCCCACAATGCTCTCTTCAAATCACATCGAGGAGGTGACCAGAATCTTAAATGAGAGAATGAAAAATAAGATTCAAATGTGCCTTTTTTCTCTTTGGGTGTTATAAAAGTGGGGCAAAGACTGTGTAGTAATGTCCAGCCATGGATGTTCCATCTACCTTGTCATTCATTCTGACAATTGCTGTAGCAGCTCAGGCATCTAGACTGTTCATCCTCTTGCTGCAAGTGGATGGAGCTACTAAATCTGCATCTGGCAACATCCAGGCTAGTAGGTGAAATGTTGAAACCATCATCAGAAATGAAGCCTCCTTGGCAACCTGTGCCTGCACTGAGCTGGTCATGGATTCAGGGTTATTTCTGTTGTTTTAATCCAGCAACAGCCAAGGATCAAATACACCAGCAGCCTTAGTGTTTCACTGAGCCTCTAATCGGGGGCAACAAAGCCAGTACCTTACTAGATCTCTACTCACTCTTCTGGCCACATGCCTTTTTCTACCATCCGGGAGAGAGCCTGTGCTCTCACACACATCACAATGAATCTCCCAAGAAGGAGACACTGTGAAACTGAGGAGGAATCAAAGCCAATGTCCTGTTGCACAGCTGCTTGCTGGGGCACTGCACAAAGGAAGGATCAATCTCCTCCTCCACTCAAACTCTCCACAAAACCCTGAGGACAGTCTGAGGTCTAAGGAAGGGCAGGACCTCAATACATACCATAATTAGTGTTTCCTATTAGCTTGTTCTTATCACTCAGAGCATAGATTTCTGGATGACTCTCCAGAGGTGCCCAGCAACTTGCACTGATGACACCAGGACACCGGGCACACTACCCAGGTGTTGCTCATCAGCTTACTCAGCCTTGCACCTATATCTCAGCAACTCCAAAACCAGTCAACTCCACAAGAAATGCTCTTACCTACTTGGTTTGCAACTTAAGATTTTCTATGTGTCTCTCTACCCTTCTCTTTCAATCCCAAATGATGTCGGTTACTGCACGCTCCAACTGTGCACTCGGGCTGAGTGAGCAGATGGGTTAAATTAAACAGTATTGTTAGCAACATTAGGAACCAGAGCAGTTACTTTCAGACATTTTAGACACATTATAAATGTAATGAGTTTTCCTTTTTTTTTGGGGGTGGGGGTGGTGAAGGGTGAAGAGCTTCTTTGTTCTTTAAACATCATTTTCCACTGTTGCAGAATTGGAGCTGATTTTGAAAGTTCTAATACATCTAAATTAACTTTCCACAACAGATGTATTTTTAACAAAATAAAACAACATTTAAAAGCAAGAACTAAATGAGAAGTTTAAAAACACACAGACGAGCTTCAGGAAGGAGCATAAACAGCAAAACCCCCAAATAAAATGCCTTACGTGCAAGCAGGCTTAAAGGTTCTTTAATTGTTCATGACCATGTTAGAGGACAGTGGGCCACGATTTTAGAGACTCTTGCAATGCCTGTGGCTGTCATGTGAAGTTTCTGAGGTACATAAGAAAACTCATTACCCATCTTCTATTTTCAATCCCAGGCAAACACCTGATTTGCCTTGCTCATTTTGCCACTGGGCACCTGCCTGTAACACTGAGCATCTCCATCTCCATAAAATTTGTTTCTTTCTTCATTCTTTTTCTTTGCAGGGGAACAGGGAGGGCAATAAAAGAGAACAGCAGTAAAAATATTTTATCAGAAATAATGCAAGGCTAATGAGCAGGATTCATTCTGCATTACTCCACTGGAATCAAAGCAGATGTTTATAAGTCTACTGTCTCCATAGCAGTGTTGTTAATATAAAATAATACGGTATTTCACTGGAAAACAGAAAACATCTGTTACTCACCTCTGTGCAGAATCTTTAGACTCCATAAATAGGTAAGGCCTTTCACAACCTGAATCGAAAAGAAAAAGCAACACATAGCAAAGATTCCTGGTAAGAAATACTGCACATCACAGCTGGCACAAGTCACTAAAGACCCAAACTCCAATGAAGTACGGAGCCAGGGCCAGGAAGTGTGGAAGGAGTCCCTGACCGTGGCAGGGGGTTGGAACTGAATGAGCTTTAAGGTCCCTTCCAACACAAACCAGTCTGGGATTCTATCACTGCATCCAACTGCCACTCTACTTCCTACGTATGACATGATTATAACAATCAAACAAGCTTATCAGTCCACTCCCTAAGACAGCAGTTGGGTGTTACAAGTCATCCTTCTCTGCAGGTTTTGTTTCTGTAAGTAATTACCCACCAATACTCTTGCACTTTTAACACACTGATTTTCCCCTAGATTTACTACAAGCCCAGAGAGCAAGATTCAACAAACACATTTCTCCTTCTGCTCCTTTTTACCTGACCCATCCCTCCTCTCAGCCAGCTGTTTTTAACAGAGCAAATCTTTCTTATAAAGTTCCCATCTCTGAGATGACAGTTCATTCACTTCCCTGACGCTTTGTAAGTCTCAAGAACAATAAAGCATTCCCGACAGCTCTGAAGTTGTAGGAGTTTTTCACTCAGAACAACTACATTCTTTTCATTGTCCGAGTAGACTGCAATTACTTCTGTTACAGTGATCAAGAAGTGCTAAAAATATTATACAGCATGAAAGCAGAGAGCATAAGGATTTACAGCCTTCGTATTGGATTAGAAACTCCTTTTAGAACTTATTCTGTAACCAAAACCAATGTCAGTGGAATCACAATCTCTTTTGTAAAGTAAATTATGATTCTAGATCCCCAGTAAACTGCTCTAGGTGGCAATTCCTCAGTGTTTAACTCACACTTCATACCCATCTCACGGCCTCAGATGGTAATTCCCTGTAACGAAAGTCAAATTCTGCATGCCCAGTGGTGTGGCCTTGTTCATGTTGGCCTTTCCTAAAGCAAAAGAGGGGAATTGTATGTACACAACATTTTGTCATGAGAAGAATGGAAAACCAAAAAGTATTTATACAAAAATAAAGAAAGGGGGTGCAACATTTCAGGCTGCCTCATTGGGGAAAGTGCTTCTGATGACAGTAAGCTGCTCTGATTATTAAACATCTATTTGGACTATTCAAAATCTTTAAAACCATGATGAAATTATTTAATTTGAAGCATGTATTCATAGAAAAAAGAAATGTTTCCTATGGAGGAAAAAGTCAACAGCTGTGAGTTATTAAACATCTTTATTACGGAACATGTGCTGGATAAGCAGTTATGAAAGACACGGCATTAAACAAACTCTCACATTCTAGTTCTCTCAGCATCAGTGTGCAAAGGAATAAAAAGAGTTTTTCCCTTTATCTTGGCCTGCAAAGATGCGAACAGGAGCCCCCCTAGATGGACTAACCTAGAGGAAAGCACCGTTCCTCACTTACTTTACATTTGCCTATTAGGAAAGGACTCTCAAGTATTAAATATTATTCTAAAATGGTGCTGGAAGAGAGTATCTTTTGATTGAACATCTGGCAGGAATTATTGGTATTCAGTAAAGTAGGTTTTACAACAATGGTCTGACAAAGCCTTGACACAAAAAGTACTTCTACCTGCTGTCAATCACTCACTCTCTTGACAGTTCAAGTGCACATCCTTTCAGGGAGAACTTCAATCAACATTAGCACTCAAAATACAATGCACAATGTCACTGCTTCAGAAATTGAAGTGAAAATAAATGTGTGAAGTGCCAAGCAAAGGTAGAACACATTTTACATCAGCAGACCCAAATAAGTACACATCAGTATGAAAGCAGGAGTGAGCACATCACTTTGGGTTTCCCAAGATACACTTTTCCTTTGGAAAAGCACACCACAGCGCTTCACATAAATAAGTACAGAAGGAAGAAGAGAGATCTCCCATTCTCGTTGATACTGCCTCATATAGGCAACCAGGGTGAATTTTATGATGAAGTCAGGGATCCCTCCAGTTTCTTGGGGGCCCAAGTCTCAGCAGACTTGGGACCCCACTTTTATCTTACTATTTTATCCTGCTCCTGAATCACAGAATCCTAAACTGGTTTGGTTTGGAAGGGACCTTAAAGCTCATCATTGTTTTCAAGGGTTGTCAGTCCACCACTTTTCATGGCAAATTCATATAACAAGAAATGAAGCAAGAAAATGAAAGTCAGAGCTAGAGGAGTGCTGGGATGCTGCTAAATGTCTACACGTGCCAGCATCATTTTCCTCTGGAAATGGTTTCTCTTAAAAACTTCTTCAAATACAACAAAGGGATATTCTAATTAACAGATGTGCAGGTCACACATATTATTAAGCAGCTTCAATAGACCAATGCATTGTACATGTCTCGGGAGAATAAAAGACAAATGACTCTGTGTACATGGTGCAAGGAAGGTAGAAAGAAAACATACATAAACTGGGGAAAAAGCAGACTACAGAAGCTCCAGGTTTTGTGTACAAAATCCATCCATGTGAGCTCCAGCTTTGTTTGATATCCTCCTTCTCCTCAGTACATGAACAGAAATCCTCCAGGCTTTGGGTAATCTTTCCAAGCTATCCAGGGTGGGGATTACGGTGCCTGTGGACTTGGCAAAAAGGCGCCCTATCCACAAAATGGGCTGCAAGGCTCTGCTGAAATGTCAGACACCGAGATGCAGGGTTGTGAAGGCTTAAAGGAGCCATTTCTGCTGCCACTGATAAATTCTAGAGAGAACAAAGGCTTTCACGGCCTCCTTCCAATAAGTCTACTATGCCAACTGAGCAAAGAAGCAGCACCAGAGCAGGGGATGCTGCCAGTGCTGGTTCAGCCTCGGCGCACGCTTTGTGTTACAGAGAAGCAGGAGAAAGGGCCAGGTTCCTTCTCTGAAGGCTCCTGCTCCTTTGTTCACCTCTTTACTGACCCCCTGCACTGCGGTGGGCACAGTACAGGCTGCTAAAGCAGCAAATAAAATAACTAGAAGTTGTTAAGTATGAGCTCACTGTCCGTGTCAGGGAGTCATGCTCACTAACTAACAGATTCACAGAGAGATGACCCTGCAGGTGAACAAAATATATATATATCAGGACATAAAAGGTGGGGCTGAAGCACCACCATTATGGATAAGTGAATAATTGGAAGAGAACATCAGCAGAATATCAAGTCAAGGAGCTGGGGAGGATGGGGGAGAGAAGAGACAAAATAAGTAAAGGAAATGATTAGGTAAGTTAGTGTGGATGTATTAAATACATAACATGAAGTCAAATAAGGAAAAGAAGAAGGAATAAGCAGCTGAAGAAATTCTTGAAGGTCCATCCCAGTATTATTACACACTACACACTACTCAGGAATATGAGGACACTGTTCATTGCTCCATAGGGAAGAAGAGATGAAACGTTTTTACTCTGAACTAAAGGTGAAAAGCACTCAAATTCCTTAAGAAACTGCTAGGCTATATAATGAGCAGATTTGAAGCTACTTAGAGGAAACAGCATCAGAGAAGGATGCTCATCACCCTGGGCAGGCCACACAAATTAAGAGGAAAGTAGAGCTGTGAATTACAATGAACAGAGACTAAATAGCTGCCTGTGTTGGATTAAAGGATTTAAATTGTTGGCTTGATGTATAATGAATGTGAAAGCCCAGCACTTAATTAAATGGCACATGATAGAATAACTTTGTTATGCTTTAAACTGCTTAAGTTATCAAAGTATTCCTTATATTTAGCAATTGTTTAGCAATATCTCCCTCCCTTGGGAGATCCACTAAGACACTGGTCATTTACCCCTTATTCAGCTCTGGCAAAAGATGGAACTTTGGGGTTTTTTTCCTTTTTTTTTGTTGTTCTGTAATTTAGTTTTCAAATCACAGCCAGTGAATTTCTAGCAAAGCAGTCACTGAATGCTGCTGAAACACAGTGATGAGCTACCAGGTCCTCCAAGGATCCCACTTGTCAACACCTTGTTACCAAACTGAGTAGATATTGGGGATTGATGGTTTTTCCTAGCTCACAGACCATCTCCCTGCTCATCAGCCCCAAAAACACTATCGGCTCCTCAACCACTACTGCTCAGGTATGAAGGGTCCCAGCACGGCAGTGAGAGCAGTCTGTCCCCAGGCAGCCTTGGTCAGGCTTGGCTTGTGCCAAATATAAACTGCAGCTTCCTCCTTATTGGCCTTCAGGAGTACATCTGCCACAGGGGAAGAGAGAAAATGTGTTCTGCCATTGCATTTTGGTACCAGGAGCTGACTTCATTTTTCAGCCTGGGAAGCAAATCTAATTGAGTTAACTTTGTGCAGAACAAGAACAAGGACAGTTAGAATGGAAATTACACACGAGAAGCAGTAGATGAGGGAATCACCTTAAAGGTTAAGACAGGGCTTCTGAATCACTTTTTAAAGGAACCATATATAGTACAGAAGGACTGCAAGGCTCAATAAAGGCGATCAAGAGGACTGCTCCATCCTACAAGGGTTGATGTGAAGAAACAGACCACACAGATGTCCAGCAAATTCATGACTTTTTTCCTTATCCCATTTAATTTATCACATTTCTTGAGCCTCTGGCAACTCATGTGCTCATAATTCCAAAGGAAAGTTTCCTTAACCACGGTGTCCTTGTACACACATGAGGGTTAGGAAGGACCTTCCCTTTCACAATGAGGACATGGATTCTGGACATGACTTGTTGTCCCAAGGGGGCACGTGTGCACTCAAATCATTGTGCTACATGCACAATCAAAACCCAAAAGACATAAGGAAAGAAGTACTTACAGCTACTGCTATTCTTCCAAGTACATGCTCTGGAATTTTTCTATAAACATCCAAAGAACCCCCTGCAGGGACAAACAAAATGTGCTTAGATAATACAAAATGCAATACTGCCCTAGATTTGAAGCCACAAGGGGTTTCTAGGCCTTGGTTATTAATAAAAACACCATCAATGATATAACAATAACTGTGTCAGAAATAACTGACCTTAAAAATCTACCAAACTCTGAATAAACACATGGAACAGTACGCGGGGGTCTTTTCACCCACATTACTTTTTGTTGCTTGCAGCATTAACACTCAAACTCTTCAGAAAACCCCCCAGTCACAAGACAGAATATCAAAGTTGGAGAACTCAAACCCAACAGGCTTGGAGAAACTTCTCAGAAATAAAAAAGTCATCCCAAAAGCAACAGTGGACTTAAGAGTCCAGAGGCTTTTTTCTGTTATGTTCTGCAAAGGAGATTCATGACCAAACCAGTGTTCAGAATGTCCCTGGGGTGAAATTCTTGGGCAAGAAAGTAAATTTAAAATTGAGAATTAAAAATACCCAAGTAGAATGGCAAATAAATAAATCAAAGGACAAGTAAATTACAGGCAGAGTGTATTACCATGAGCTTGCAAGAGCAGGTTGTCTCAGTCAAGGCCTGAGGTTCTCAGAGTGCTCAGCACTGATCAAACTCTGCTCTCAGTGCAGCATCTAGATTTTACTGATGACACCATTGGGAAAAGAATGAGGCCAATGTCCAGCAATTAAGAAAACTCTTTACCTGTATTCTTATGCATCAAAATTAAAGGTTGGGATACAACTGGGGAGAGCCCTGGGATTCAGGAAATCTTATAAACAGGCCTAAGACAGTCCAAGGTTAAAACTGCTCATCTGCAGGAAGAGAAAGTATTTTTTCTTCTCTTTACCTGTATTCTTATGCATCAAAATTAAAGGTCTTGGGAAAAAAATGGCAAGGTCCCTTTATTTGCATTTTGTTCTTCCTTTAAATGATTGCTGTTGCTTTCTGCCAGAAGGAGTGCACAACATGAAACAGACCAGAGGTCATCTCCAGTATAATTCCAAGTAATTAGTGCATGGTCAGTAAACACCATCGTTGTGCAACACCATGAGGGATGCATACCCTAAAGGCTTCAATATTTTCAAACAAGAATTCAGAGCTGCAAGCATTTATGTCCATTATTTTAAACATCTCTGAATTAGTAGGGGCATACACACTCTAGGCAGATGCATGGTTTTGGCATGAGCAGATGCTTCCTTACTACATGGAACTACTCCTGCTTAACACAGGCTTGCAAATCTGAGGCAATTGCAAGAACAGAGCAGAGAAATGGCTAAGACACAGGAGGAGAACAGCAAGGAACTGAGCTTCTAGGCTTTGTTGAATAAATGTAGTATTTTCCATCAGAATATGGAAAATCTGAGAGAATATTCCTACTTGGAAACAGGGCACACTGATGCCTGGGACAGAGGTAGTAAATGTAAAAAGGGAGAAATAACAACAATAACAGACCATTTTAACAGGGAGAAAACAAAATGCACCATAAAGCCCTAAAGGGTTTTTTATCTGTGGCCATATCAGAAAGAAAGAAGCTACTCATTGATGCTTAATGATACGCATTTGGCTTTGGAAATTTTTCCTGCCATAAAGCCTTCTCTCCACAGAAAATTATTTGTGAGATCTGCACTTCTTTATACACAGCTTAACTGAACCTTTGTGAAAGACCTGGAGAAGGCATAAAATGCTGGCTCATAATAAAGTCCTGGAGTGAGTAACAGCCTATTGCTTCTAACAACAACGTGATGTTAAGAGTTGAACACTGTGACGAGGGTTGTTGCACAAGGGACACAAGGGGACTGCAGCTGCCATGAGACACACTCTCAGAACTGAAACACAGAGGGCAGCAATGATTATAAATTGCTGTAATCACGATGCTTTCCCTGTCTTTTCCTCAAGAATTCCACACAGCACAAAGATTTCAAAGGAAAGCACTAATACATCTCAACAATGACCATAGCATCAGATGGTGGCGAAGGGGATACTCTTGGTCTGAAGATTCACATTGGGAGAAACAGGAGTACACTCCAAAAGGAGCTCGGTGCCACGCTGCTAAACAGCTGTGTTAGAAAATCACTCCTTGTCTTGCAATTAAGAGACAATTTCCATTGAAAACACACAGGACATTGGGTTAATAGATTTCTTTAAAAGAAAATCTGGTTTGGCTATCAAAATAGGAAAAGTGTGGAACAGCTGTTTTGTCAGCAAGGACAGATTGTATGGAACACTCAAATATCAACCCACAAATTAAGCCAGCATTTATTTCTGTTCTATTTACATTTTCAATAAAAGTAGGGAAGTTACACTCAGGAAAACACAGCAGTCCATGGAGAATGTAACACAAGCCCAATACCAACCCATTCTGTCTAAAAACTACCTCCAAAATTACTAATACAGTCATACCACTGCATTTCGCTCTGTTCTGGAAAAGCACATCTTGATATGGTTTTCCCATTGACAGATTTAGCAACCAAAAGCACACTGAATGCACAACTCACCGTCCATGAACTCTGTGCACAGGGAAATTCTGTTTTCTACAAAAAAAGCACCATAAAATCCTATGATATATGATGAGTCACACTGGGAAAAGAAAGGGAAAAAGAGAGAAGCCTGGTTTAAACTTTGCTGTTAAGAAGATTATAAAAAAGAATAATGAAAATGAGAAAATTTAGATACCTTGTAAAGAATTTCTAACTCCGACATTATCTGCTTCTGGAGTTCCAGTGTTATATCTAAGGGTATGACCTAAAATACAACAGAACAGATATATGATCACAGTTGACATAAAAAATGAATGATTCAAAATAAAAACCTGAAGATCTGTGTATTAGGTATCTTTATGTGAGGAAAAGAAAGACAGGAATAGGTGGAAAGAGTATTTTAATACAGTGATGAGCAAAGGAAGGAAATGGAAACGAAAGGACAAATTTATTTACTTTTAAAAGTCAGTTACAAGCAAACTAAGCTATATAGCCAATTTTATCCATGAAATATCATCAGGTTTGTGGTTTAACCATTTGACCATGAGATGAATTAGGCTTGAACACAAGCCCCAGACATAACATGAAGAGCAGGAGTGGTAGATCTGCAGGTCCCAATGTGCTGAAGTTAATTCTAAGGGCTAAATACGCACAGTACTGGAAGCACCTCTGAATGTCTCAGTGGTGCCCTGAAGGAGTGTCTCTTATCACCACCTTGAAAGTTTCAGTTTAATATTTAACCCTTTTTTATTTAAATTCCTAACATTGTATGGAACATGGAAAACTGTCAAACATACGGAAAAAAGGCAGATGATACAGATACTTAGATAAGCATTACCAAACCGTTCCTCAAAACAACTACACATCCCCTGACTTGGAGCACTCAGCAGCTCACTCTCATGCTTATTACTGCCTCTTTCATCCATACTGTTGTTTTCCATTGTTCTGAGCCAGGCTGCTACCCAGGACTGAAGCACCAAGTGCTGCAGTGAAGGTGGAGATACAAGTCTGCAGGATTTTCAATACAGACCCTCTTAATAAGGATGCTGGGTCTGGCAGAACCAGCATTGAAAGTGAACTTTAACATGCAATTCCTTGCCATGATTATTTGAAGACTTCCACACTCAATTATTAAGTACTAGTATATAAACCAAAATGGATTCTAAATGCATTTAGCCACCATAATATTTCACAGTTTGATACTTTAAGCGAAAGGGAAACAAAATGTAGTCAATTTGCAGAATTAGCAGAACAGATATAATGGGCTGCATATACTGCTGATGCAACAAAATACAGAGGCCATTTCCAAACACACAGATTTTATAGTATCAAAATCTGTCTAAAAGAAAAACCGATAACCTGCTCCTATCAAGAGTTTGCTTTAGGGTTATTTATAAAAGCTGTCACTAAACTAAATTGTAAGTGTAATACAGGGCTGCCAAGAAACGTTTAACACACTTGTCTAGATCAATAATCATTTGCCAACAATATTCACTTACATTTTTCCAGCCTGAAAAACTTACAATAATTTGCTGGGATACCATCAGTTTCACCCCCTGAATATTAACAGAATTTAATCTTGTCAGCAATATAAAACCAGCATTTTATCTCACTAAATACTACTCACAGTGAGAAACTTCCCTGCCTGTTCCCTGGGAAGGCTTCACCGACCAGAACAAGGACTAGTTAGCATGATCAGCGTCACATACATCACTGACATCCAATCAACAACGACCTGGCATGAAAAAAGGTCTCTGGCTGATTTGCATTAACTATAATTACATACAGACTCTGCATTCTAATAGTGGGATAACCTAGAAAGGCAGAGCTACCCTGCTAACAAGTGTTGAGGATACTACTGGGTAGAGCATGCATGGAAATGCGCTACAACAGTATGGCAAGCATGTGCGGCTTTCGACAAGGGCCTGTAGGGACCGGACAGGGGGGATTGGCTTTAACCTGCCAGAGAGGAGACTGAGATGAGCTCTTAGGCAGAAGCTCTTCCCTGGGAGGGTGCTGAGGCGCT
>WYDI02004434.1:0-32894 GCA_009867235.2 Psittacus erithacus | reverse complement strand
TTATATAAGTCTATATTTATAATTCTATATTTATAATTAATTATATAAATAATTATATAATGCTAATTTTAATCCGATTTATTTCATGCCATACTGATACACACTTTAAATAAAAAAAGCCCAAACAACAAAACAATCCAAAATGACAGAAAAACAGTCAAAACAAACAGAGTAGGATATTTGATCCATAAAAAGGATAATCTGCCAGAACTTGTCAATATTCAGTTAAGAAATCCTGTAGCACGGCATGTCAGAAACTCATTAAAACAAACAAGTCTCTGTGTAGGCTTGCCAGTCCATCCATGCACTCTAGGCTGCACGATCGATAAGTAATGAATGCTTATAAAGTGACACTATCAGCAAGGGAAGTATTTTTACTAATGAAGAACAGAGGGGACTTAGCAAACAAAATACTCATACTGTTACTGCATGTTAGATTAAAATTCTTAAAGGAACTGAATCTGGGTCTGGACTGTTGTTGTTTGGTGAGTGTTAGATATAAAAGCCCAAGAAAAATTGAGTAAGTACTAAAGAAGAAACTTAACTGCGTATGCATCCTTTCGAGTTTATTTCTGTGCTAACTCATTATGAGAGATTTTTGCTACTAACAGCTTTTCTTATTTTGTTGAAATAGAGCCCTTTTTTTTAGCACTATCTGGGGTCTTTTTTCTGGCATAAATTCTGATTAGTCTTGAGACTATCCACACATACAATAAAAAGGGCTGACCCTATACAGAAAGCATAATGACCTTAACAAATTGAACCCAGTAAAAATGCTTCAGCAGCATGTGTGGACAATCATCTTTAAGTAAAAGACTGTTATCTAGAAAGCAGTATAACCTGTTTTACTCACTTGTGGTTGCTATATATTTACTCTATCAAAGCCCCTTTACTATAAAATGGTGGTGAATAGCATCATTATAGAGCTGAGCATCTGCTTTGTGGTGAAGTTTATGAGGATATCCAAAGAAAAGTATGTGTCTCTCCTTTTACCCTGTAATGCTTATGAAAAAAGCAAATGAGAGTCCTTAAATCCCTATATGCTTAATGAATACACCTATTGACTTGAATGGACATCTGGGGTTGCGGCTCACTCCCAGGCTTGGGGTTGTACTTCGTTCCTCAACTTATCTGCATTTCTCTTCAGTGGAACCTGACTAAAGGGTTTCTGTTTGTATGTTCTGCTGCTTTAAGGCTGCATTCCCATATTTCAATATCCATAAAAAAAGACTTCATGTTCACAGATTGGAGATGACTTTCATCTAGAGTAAACTAATCTGTAGAAAACATTATGGAGGATTTACCAGAAACATTCAGTGACTTTTTCAGCAGAACTGGCATATATTTGTGGTGATTTATTTTAATTCAGTCATGGATATTTGCCTTCATTCTTAGCAGAATCTCGGTTGTTTTTTGGGTTTTGTTTGTTGGCTTTTGTTGTTGATGTTTATTCTTGATATTAGGAGGTGATGATGCCTCGTCAAAAAACTAGTATCATGTGAAAGGTTTCCAAGGTGAATACCAAAGTTTGTAGAGTTCTTGGAATTTAAGTTTATGCAGCTTTTATGCTCAATGCATTGCTGTTCAAGGTGGTCTACTATTTTGCACCCACTAAGAAAATGACTTTGCTTAGCAATCTCCACAATTATCTTGGTCATTTAAAACTTGTTTTCTGTGCTTGCTTAAAACTGTAAACTCAGATAAGCATTGACATCAGTTCCAAAAATCCTATTTTTCTCCATGGGAAATCTTGTAGAAGGTTCTCATGTTCAAACTGGGTAAAAGCACTGTCATTCAAGTAATGGGCAGTACATTTCTTTTAGTGGAAAATACTTTGGGTGCCTATTGCCTTGGGAAACAAGCAGAGAAGTCACAACTGAGAATCAGACAATACTGCTGTGAAGAATGTTTTGTACTTCCCTTTTTTCTTTCCCAAAGCTGCTAGAGAGATGAAGTTTTTGGCAAATAATGGGTGTCAATCTTAACAAGAGTTGTGAGATTTTACTGAAAGCCTCTGTTACATCAGTAAAGATGTGAAATACAGCAGTTAACAATCAAGTTTTCCATTAGTCTCTCAAAACAATGCTAGAAATATGAGCAAAGAAAAATAATCCTTAAAAAAATAAAAAAGGTGTTTTAAAAGATAGGTGCTAGAAAATAGATAGGTTCATTACTAGCAAATATTAGTGCTTTCTTTTTGTGTTTTCTAAGGTTCAGTACCTTCAACTGATCATTCACTGATTTCTTTACAGACTTTGCAGAAATAGGAGGATCTGAAATCAGAGGATATCTGAAACTGCTGTATGGGCCGCATTTGTAAAACTGTATTGAGGAACATTAAAGGTAAAAATGTCACATGCCTCTGTATTTTCAACAAGAACTGCTTATGTCAACACAATGTACTGTGTACTGCAACTTAAAGAATGCAAGACTGACTTACAGAAGTTGCTTCTGATTTTATGTTTTCTGATATGAGAGAAAGAATATGGGGTTTTTTGCTTAAATTAGCCAAAGAGGAATGTCGGCTAGTAAGTAGTGCCTCTGATTTGTCTACACTGAACTTTGCATTCTAACAGTGAGTTACTCAAACTAGCTGTGTTATATATGCCTCAGCTAAACCCTGGGCTTCGTATAATAGTCTACAGAGACCTTTACATCACTTAGTTTACTGAACTTCACCACATTGTATTCTCGAGCCAAGCAACATAGTAGACAAAGATTTATGACTGTCTGTGTAGCCTTCAGCAAGGTTTTAGCAGTTTGTAGGGCAAAAAAACCCTTTTGCTCTGAGTGACGTAAAAAAAAAAAACCAACCCAGAATTACAATCTTAACGGGTAGATATTGTTTTAGCAGTTTAACAATAATAATTAGATGTAGTGGTATATTTATTTATCTATACAAACTTGCAATGCACTCTTCAAATGTGAATTGTGCAGCTCATTAGTTTGTTTGCTTTGTATTCTGTCTTTCTGACAACTGCAGATGTTTTGTTATTTTCTAATTGTGACTGTATAAATTTGCAAACATAAAATCTGCTCAGTTTTTGACAACTGCTTGTTTGTAAGTTAGTTAATGTACAGACTTTTAGCTTTGCAGTTCATTTTTTCATGGCTTAAGTAATTCTGTGCTATTTGCTTTTGTGAGTTCGACCCTCAGGGAAACCTGCATTAAATTAGTGGCTTCCACAGAAAATTACCTGGGACGGTAAGAGTTGGGGGTTGTGCTTGTAGGCAAGGTTGTGAAAATATTTCTGTTGCTTTGGTGTGCCCTAATGAATCTCATTTAAGATACAACAAAAATCTATGGCTTCTGGAGTGGCTACTGTAGGCCTGGAGAAAAAGTGTAATCTCTCTCTTATAACACTCTGTTGGGCATACTTAAATCTGGTGTGCATCTGTCAGTCACAGTGGTGTGTTTTGCTACATTGATATACTCTCAGTGGAATGTAATTTTTATTACCAGCTAACCTTAAACTCACACAAAACAGTGATGAGCAGAAATTTATTACCCATCCATTCATTACCTATCCCTGTCTTGTTGGAGATAGTGGCGTGCAGTTAAAAGCCTTTTTTATCTTAGTTTTTTATCTCAGATATAACACATATTATGGAAATACTAATTATATTTATTTTATTACTTCTGGAGATGTTGCTTGATATTATCAAGAAGTTGTTTCATAGTACCATCATATGCTCTCTTAATTAAACTCAGAATTGATTTTTAAAAATAGACCTTACTCCTCAACCTGCTGCTTTTACCTGTGTATGCTGTTAGATGATGCTTATCTGATGTATATCAAAGTTTTGACACCAAATATGGACTTGGAGATAAGAAATTAAAGGAAAAAATAATAAAAAGAAATGCAATTCCAAGATAAAATTCTTTCTTCAGTTAAACTGTGACCACTGCAGACTTAAAATACGAAGACATTTGAGCCTGATTTTGATCCTGACTTGGGCCTTGTTCAGCATTTAGATGTAACTTTATAACATTAATTTGAAAAAGCCATTTGGAGTCTAATTTATATGTATGTAGTCCAGAAATGTTTTGTTTTTTTTTTTTTTTTCCTGAATTATATGCAGGCCTCACTCACAAGGAGGGCCACACACAGAAAGAGCAATGATTAAAAACATTAAAGATGTGGAAGTTTCTTCTGAGAGAATTGAATATTTCACATAAAGAAAGACAGAGCTTGATGAAATACTAAGTTCTTTTGTATCTTTACTCATTCATGTGACATAAAATTAGGAACAAAAGGGACTTCTTGATTAATGACCTCTGCTAATCATTCCAGTAGAATACACAGAGACATTTCTTATTTGATTCCACTGCCAAATTAAGTTTGCGTTAATCATAAATGTCACTTGCACACAAATCACACATAAATATTCAGAGTGATCTATATTTTATCAGTTATAACAGAATCCTTGGCAGGCAGAGTAGGTTTAAACAAGCAATTAGTGAATAAGTTATTAAACATTTCAAACAAATGTGATGCATGAAGCCCAAATTAGGGGAGTTCAAAGAAATTTAGCAGAGTCTTGATTACACAGGTGCCTGAGCTGGAGACAGATTTGCCATGTATTAAAAAAAAAAAAAAGAATATGCATTAGAGCCTAACATGCCACAGAATTTTCTTTCCTTTCTTTTAATCCTTTTGATAAAGACTTTTGAAAACTTCCCTCGGAAAATCCCACAAAAGCAATTTCTGAGAACCTTTTACTTAGACCTGAATTTGTATTAGCCTTCCTTATGCCTTCTCTGCTTTGCATTCCTCCAAGTTACCACTTCTGCATTCCTGTCTATGACCATACAAGTTCATAGAAAATTAGTTTAAAATTGTCCAGAGAAAAACCTCTATTGGGGTTAATATATATTTTTAATTACACTTTTCAGTATTCACAGAAAATCTGCTCTCATGTTAATTTATTGTAAGCAATAGAGGGAGTATTTTTCATATTCTGACTCCCATGGGTAATGCTTTCTTCTTTCAATAGTGTTATTGTATAATAAGGCTTCATGGAAATCTATTGCTACCTAGTGTGAATAGGGGCTACAAAGCTTGATATTCTCTCAGTTTTCTGAACAAACTCCAAAGAAATGGACACACACAAATTGAAAGAAATTTACTCTGGAAGTGTAAACTGAAAACAAGAAGTTAATACGCAAGTACTCAACTCTGAGCACTTTACAGTTTAACCGCCTCAACTTTACAGTTGAGATCAATGCAGTAGTGTACAACAGGAAGTTCTTCTACTCTGTATGGACTGAATGATTAGGTACTTAATCTGGAGATGAAATACTAATTTCTTTTTAAATCTGAGAGGCTTTGGGTGATGAGGGAGGTACTATATATCACTTCTATCTATTTGTGTACAAATTATGTATATGGAAAAAATTACACAGGATGCTGGATATCAGGGGTTTATTAACTGAAAGAGAATAATAAGGCTTACAAAAAGTGTGGACAGAAGTGCAGTTACTTCTGTTAAGGTAGAACATTACATATGGTTAACACTTTTATTCAGTTCTCAGTTAATTTCTTTAAAACTGGTATTAACCTTAGCATGGGGCATTTCCTGGGGATTAATCATTGGCTGAGGTTTATAGCCCAAAGCATAGTTTTGAGCTATTAGCTCCTCCCAGGCATTCATTAATCTCCTAGCAGTGCCTCAATGTGTTTTGCTTAATTAACGTTGGAATAAATATGGTAGTTTAGAGCTATTTCAGTATCAGAATTGAGTAAAACTTCCTCCTATCACCTTCTGACTTCTGGCCCATTTATGTCTTTCTAAATCTGAGAGTTTACAAGCTGTAACATAGTCTGGCTCTTATATACTGATAAGCACTTGCTTCATATTTGCATTTCATCAGCACACTTCCCCTTCTAGGCCAAAGGCTGGAGTGAGGCAATTAGGCTTTAAAAGCATGTAGGATCTGGCTAACCAGAAACAAGGTTCTGGAATTCAGTATCACTGCTCTTATGCTCATTTCTTTAGTATGTGATGAAGACAGTGTTCATATTTCTTATCAGTTAAGGAAAATGCAAAAATAGTTTCGTATCTGACAATATTTCATGCTTAAAATTATGATGCAATCAGCAGTGCAAATGAACATATGGGATGCTAGTTGATTTTCAATTCTGAAAATGAATGAATTTGACTTCTGCAATCCAATTCCTTCGTCAAATCTGATTGGTTAAATGTCTTGGTAAACTTCAACATTTCATTTTAAGACTCCATTAAAAAAAAAAAAAATCATTCATAAATTAAATGAAAACTGCGCTGCTTCCTTCCTTTGCCATTAAAATTATTTACAGAAAGTGACTGTACGAATAATTAAACTTCCGTCTGTGGAAGCTCAGTTCAGCCAAGAGGTGATACAATTGAAGAATACTGACTGGGGAAGAACACTAGGAAAGAATTGTGATTCATAAGCCTGGTCTAGACAGACTTTTATCAATTTAACTCTTTTTGAACCATGCTCAGCTTAGCACTGTTATCTAATAGCCTTAACATGTGCATTTGCTCTTCTTCCTGTTATTTTGGTTATTATTACACAGTATCTCAGAGCTCAGTTTACAGATTAGGAGCAGCAGTATGCCAGATACTCACCAGTACAGAAAAAAAGACCCTTCCTGCTTACTAAAGCAACCTATGAGATGAGATGAGATGAGATAAGGCAAAAAAACCAGTACAGGAGAATACTGAAAAGAAAGTAGCCAATATAATACTCAACTGTTTAACTATTATCGATGTTTTTCAGGCAGCATTATAAATTCAGTTGTTACAGTAGAGACTGGAGAGCACATAATGATTTCCCTTCTGAATACAGAGGGAGGGACAGCATGAAAAATAATAAGATGTTCTGATAAATTCATGGAGAAAAAAATATAATAATTGCTTCAACTTCTGTTTATTTATTGCAGTGTTTATTCAGTTTTAATGCTAACATAAATTCATAGTGGCCATGAAAGGAATATTAAGCATAACTGGGAGCCACCCAAAAAAGTTAGTTTCTTCTTACACATTAGTACTGTACATGGTTCAAAGTTATTAATGTGCATGGGAAGAACATAGTTGATGTTGCTCATATCAATGGACCTTGAAATCTATCTCAATAAGGACGTGGACAATAAAAAGTAATAATACCAGAGGCATCATTAAAATAATAATTCATTCATATTCCCCTTCATTTATCAGATTAACATAATGAAATTAAATTCCAGGTAATTGTCTCCCACATCTACTTAGCTTGAAGACTTGAAAATGGCTTGTTTACTTGTTATTTAGCCTATAAAATTTTACCTCTCCCACAAATCTTGCTTCATTTAAAAAAAAGAAATTTTAGTGATCATTAAGCCAAAATTTATCTCAAAGTGCATAACATTCTAGTTAAGGCCAAAATTCGTATTAAGCATCTATAAATAATAGAAGAAATGCAGACTTCTACATGGGCCATTCAGGGATATTTTCTCATTTGTTATTTCACTGTAAATAGTTCCTCAAAGACTATTATAAAGGAGCAACCAACAGAAGGCATTGCAAATGTTTCTACAGTGACCATCCATATTTTTCTGCAGAATGTTTTGTTTGTGAATGTTTTGTTTACAAATGTTTCTCCTGCATTTGCAAACCAGACATATCAATAAGCAGTCATTCTGAAGTATCATGCCAAAGTCTGAAATTTTTTGCATGCCGAAACGTGGTTGCTAGAAGAATGTGCAAGTAGTTCATAAAATTATCTGTACATGTTTGGGTTTTTTTTACAATTATTAATATGAGCTATAAAAATAGGAATACAAAAACTGAGGTATAGTCTCAAATACTTATGAATACCTAAGGGTATATTCTGGAAACTTTATATTTTACCACAACTGTACCTGACTAACATAGCTGTGCAAAAAAATTATCAAAATAATAGCTTAACAATAGACTGCACTCAGAATATTGTATAGCAGTACTTTAGTGAACAAGTAGCTGCATTTGTGCTGTCTGATACATCTAAATTATTAGTTTGAAACAATCAAAATTTTTCTTTTTGACTGAAGCAATATTTATCTAGAGTTCTGATGTGTTGAAAGGTATATTGGGAGCCAAGAGACATATGCTGAAAAACATGCCTTGGCTCAGATGAATATTTTAAGTGAATTCTGAGAGACATTTACCTTGGTTTTCAATAGAATTATTATATTCAAAGTTAAAGATGAAGAAGGTCGCATTTTTGAGGAATTTTAGAGCCAAATAATGTACACTACCAGATTGCAGCTGAAAGCAAGATCTCTACCATTCCCAAGGAAGGTAGATTTGGTTACAGTCTAGTCTCCAGGTGGGTCTCTTACAAGCCTTCTTGTAGATGCATGTACACATATTTTACAGATTAAAGACAAAAACAAAAGAAAGCAAGCAAGCAGGACAGTGGTTGCATAATCCTGAAAATAAATCAATATGACACAGAAGCAATGACGAGCAGCTTTTCCTCACTTCTTAAACTGATGATTTTCATTGTTTTGCAATAGTTTTTGCAATACATTCTATGAGTACCACTTACACAAATCTTGTGGAGCTAATCTGGATAAAGCTATAACTAAACTTTTCTGGCCTTCAGGCACCTTAGTCTTGTCAGTCTCCTGCTGTTTGTTATCGGTGTTCAATCTGCATTACTTCTACATCCCAAGAGAACATTTTAGTATTCAGTACTGTGCGTTTTTATTCCATGTTCAAAGGTTTTTCATTTCATTTATGTAGCTAGTCTGTACTGTAAGTGGTTAATAGCACAACTTTCCTTGTCTCAGATGGTTTTTTTTGTGTATAATAAAGCATCACCCACAAGCAACACTGTAGCTATTATCTGTTAATATTTCCATATTAAACTCCTATACTCAGTTTTTCATAACACAGCTGTAACAATCTCAGTGTTGAAAGCTGACATTGAAGATGAGTCAATAGGAAAAAAAAGGATGCTAGTTTCTCTAAAAATACATTATAACCAGAGCCACTCTACAGGTTGATATTAGTTTTCTGAATGCCCTTTTTGCTGAAGTGCATCTGGGAAAGTTTATATCCAAATTGTCTCTTGAGCATTTTACACAACTTCTAAGTTATATTTAATGTTGTTAGAAGACATTATGCATATAATTTGTTTCCTAAGTAGAATGAAAAATGATCAGTCATCAAATGATAAATGCATCATTTACAATATTATCCTTGGCAGCTTTATATATCAATTAAATCTTTGAATATGGTCGTTTGCTTGTATATAGCACACATATACATGCAAAGATGATGGTTCCTTAAAAAACATTTATGAAAGGTAGCTGTGTCACTGTATCTCAGTAAAATAAATGAACATTTTAAATAGAGGAAAATATTGTGGCATCTCAGAATTCATAGTGATAACACTGACTTTTCACTGGTGAAACTCTAGTGATACTGTAAACAATCTGCTGAGGACAAAAAAGGTAAACAAGATGGAAATAAAAAAAGAGCTAAATTTTTTTCTAGTTAATCCAGCCTAAATTACTAGTCAAGGAATAAGAGTATCAGGGAGGTACTGAAAAATGTATTCCACCTTCTTCTTATCTCTGATTGTGCATTTAGGTTTGCATCAGCTGTTGTAATTTGTGAGATTGATAATGCTTTATAGTCTAATGCTTTAATTAAAATAGGAATGAAAACACTAATCAAACTTCAGATTTAAATGTTATAAGCTTCAAACTAAAAAAAAAAAAGATAGATAAATACATGTTACTTTATATTACTCTTGAAAACTAGAAGGCACTGAGATAGCTTTTTCCATCTATTCCTTTCCTTTGTCAGAAACGTGTTTTGAAGTTAGATTTCTTTTCACATCCAAGAAATAAGTTTCCAGGCTCATTTTAGGACATGAATCAAAATGAGTACTCCAAGAGGCAAGTTTGGACAGAGCCTTGAGCAACCTGGTCTAGTGGGAGGTATCCTTGCCTTTGGCAGGGGGATTGAAACTAGATAATCTTGAGGTACTTGCCGACACAAACCATTCTAATATTCTATAATTCTAAGAGATTTCATTTTAGTGCTCAATAATTTCACTTCATTCTAAATTTTTAAGTGAATACCTGACACAAAATAGACAAGTGAAACAACCATTCAATAGCACTCTTTTCAGCCCCAGAACAATTTATCAGTTAATTTGGTGGTGGTTTGGTGTTTATTTTTAAGGACTTCATAGAAGAGACGGAGAGGCAGGTGTCCCTTCCAAACTAAGACTAAAGACTTCAAACTTCAATTCGTAGACAACTTCATCCATGTTTTCACATTCTTTATTCTCAAGGGTCAAACAGTGAATGTTTGACCGGATTCCAGTAAAGTTATCTTTGATAAAAATTGGCTAATGATCTAATCAACACATTCTCTTCAGGGGTATATTTGTTTCATGGTGGTTACTTCAGTAACTACTCAAAGTGATCTCAGCAACTTTAATCTGCAGATGATTAGGAAGTTTATATGAATAAACACTTGGTCTTAATGTTGGGGATTTTTAGACTATCACAAACTGCTTTAATATTTTACCTAAGTCACTTCAATTCATAGCAGGCAGATAGACTGAGAGTCAACTGAAATCTTTACACGTCTTCTTTCAGAAAACAGGTCAGTCCCAAAATACTTTGCATTAAAAGCTAAGGTGTTTCAGAGTCTCATACATGAAGCAGCAGCTTTTGCATTGTTTTTACTTGAGAGCAGTATTGTTGACACGTGAAATGCAGAGCTGTATTTTTCCAATTTTACCTATAAGACAAATTCTAGAGGTGCAATGTAATGGATTATGCGATTATTTATTTCACTTCATTTTGTTAAGCATTAGGCCATAAAACAAAGCAAAGTTTAATAAGGTAAATTACTGACAGGTTTCCAAAGAGGTACAGAAAAAAACAAAATTTAAAGAACCTAATCATTATTCTGTGTTACTAATGAAGTATCACCTGATCTTCACTGAACACATAGTCAGTGGAAAACCAAATGCAGCAAGTGAATTACCAGTTTACAAGGTATCAGTCAATCAACTTAAAATAAATAGACCGGGACAGAGAATTATTAAGAACAATATTTCAGATTAAGTTTTGATAACTCCCGAAGTTTCTATATAGGGTCAGTATACTGCTGCAGAGTTAGAGGAGGAGAAATTATTTCCTTCTGTTGAATGAATTCTCCCAAAAGTAAGTCAGAATTGGAGGTCAGATGCTAAAATGAAGAGACAGACAGTCACAAAATTGCTGGTATTTCTTAAGCATAATTCTTAAAAATGACCAAGACTGAAAGAAAGAAAATTAAACAGTTGTATTCTATTAGTTTTCTTCAGTCCATTTCTGATAAAGAAACTATTCCTCTAACACTGAGGGGGAGGATGGGGATGGACAGGGGGAGAGTATCTATTCTATAAAACAAAAAATGGAATGACCAGCCATTAAAAACAAAATTAGTTTATTCTGCAAATGTCAGAGCAGTAAACTTTGACATTAGTGAATTAATATTTCCACCCATATGTTTCTTTCCCACAACATTCTGGTATGCTGGCATTCACAGACTCTTTTTTTTATGATGTGATCACAGACTCTCAGTGAATTTGCTTCCTTCGAAATGGCACTCCCTGGATTTATTCCACATTCAGCAGAAAAGCAGACCTTACAGGAACCCTGAGTAGGGTAGCAGCTAAGTGCCAAGCCTTTGCCCAAAGGATACTGAAGTGTGATTTTGATCCAATTCTGCACGAATTTGGAAGAAATTGGATGTCATTGAGATAGTGGGTTTCCTGTGATCCACCATGGGATCCTCCTGCATCTTGTTTCCTGAATCTTTGATGTAAACAACATAGGGCCAGCTTCAATCTGTGATTTTGCAGATAAATTTTGAAACTGCATTTCCAATGTCTAAATGAAGCCACATAGCGTGAAAAATGGGTTCATTTCACATTCACATTTTTATTTTGAGAAATGGAAACGTTTCATTTAAACAAATAGCAACTATAGCTTCTCCCTCATGTGCTCTCACATGTATTTGTGTGGAAATTTTTTTAGGTTACTGATAAAATGTGTTTGAAACAAGGGTGACTCAAAGGATCACATCTAAAAGGACACAATAATGCTAACAGCCTATCAGGAACTTAACTACACGACAGCTCTGAAAGCAAACACAAAGCCACCAGTATTCTCTGAGGAGTCGCCCAAGAAGCCAGATGCTATCAAAAAGATATATCCTCTGTTGTTTGGCATTTTGGAGTCTTATGGGTGCCACTGAAAGACAAAGAGATCCAGTATATATTATAGAACAATATGCTAGGCCTCAAGCACCTCAACTGTTGTTCAGGACAATTTCATGCTTTGCACCTCTGTCAAAAAAAAAAAAAAAAAAAAAAAAGAAAAAGAAGAGGAAAAGAACATGAAAAATAAAAACAGTTTTTTAATTCATCTTCCTTTTTATATTAAATTTGGGAATCAGAGAAATTCAGGTATAACTCAGTATCCTGGGGTGGGAAATGAGATAAACAAAAAGCAGAATTTCATTAGCTCTAACTTCCAATATTAATTTTTGAATGAGCTTGCAGCTGTCTGAGTCAGATAGATTTAAAAATCAGAGAATTGCTTAGCAAAGGTCATGCAAAGAAAAACCATATCTAATCAATAGTATTTACATTTTATTTATTTTTGAGAGATAAGACCAGGAATTCTTTTAATTAAAGATTTGTAAGATTGATCTTGATTTGTGTTATTTATCTGTCTCTTCAAATTTCATTCTCCCGTTATTTTAAGGTTTGTTTGATGTAATGTATTTTTTCTGCTTAATATTGAATTACATTAATAACCATAGTAGGTAGATAATTTTCTCATTTTCTCCAGATACTCATTTTCTTAAAATTAGTATCAATGTTCTCTTAAAGAGCTGATGCATTGTACTTTAGAAGTGAATTTTGTTCAAAAATTAGCAGAAATTACCACTGAACTGTCTTTAAAAATCCTTTAAATTTATAGAATAAAAGGATATGTATAGGCAATTATCATAAATATCTGAGATTATTGACAATATGTTGAAAGAACACTTGGGAGTTATGAACCAGTTCAGACAAAGCAAATCAGTGTCTGAGTCCACAAGACCTACTACCCCATTTTATTTTAAAATGTTTTACATCACTATTCCTCCGATTGTCATCTTTTCTTTTGAAGTAGATAATGGAATTTTTCCATTGGTTTTGTGTGAAGATTATTATTATGGTAGCTCATTTTCATTTGATTACATTATTTAAGAAGTGCAAGATAGTTTTAATCAGCTTTTAGTAATTTCTGTGTAATATTCATTCTTTAAGCAAATGGAGCTTCTATTAGTTTTAGCTAGATGATAAACCGAATTGACTAGAACCAGTCACTAAGAATGAGAGACCAAATACTGCCCTTCCTTGTTATGTGGCACAAAACTTGTTTTCAAAGCCAAATATTCTCTTTTAGCAAACTGTTCTTCCCAGATAACTGCCAGATTCCTCAGAACACCAAAGTTAGAGTTCAGACCAGATTCCTAACTGACAAAGTGTAAGACACTAAAAGAAGCAGTGATGCTTTGAAAGAAAAACCTTTACTTTTCAACAAAAATTTCCTTCAAATCTTCCCCACCCACTTGAGGTTTTCTGTCTCTGTCACCTAAAATGACTGAAATTAAATAATGCTGGATCAAGGAAGGTATGAATCCAGAAACTGAGTTTAAAGGTAGGATTAAAAACTGCAACAGAAAACTGTGGCATATCCCACTGTGAATAGTGACGTGCACAAAATATGTTCTGTTACAGTTGAACATCAGCCAGTTACAATTTAAATCTCTACATTATATTGGCAGCTTTCTCTTCCTCGTTCCATTCTCTTAACCTTGAAAGAAATTATATGATTTGACATAATTTTCCTGAACTGCACAATTCAGCTATCATGCAAAACCAAGCTGCCAGCGTACATTTTAGTTTAATTTACCAATGCTGTTAAAACATGGAACTGAGGGAAGCAAAGTTAGTGAGGACAGGAAGATTGAGCAGGATATGGAATTTTATTGAAGTAAGCAAGTAAATAAATAATTATTTATTTAAGAGCGTAGAATCTAAGGAGATTGTTACTGTTTAAGAGTTTGGTTTAACAGTGTCTTTAAAGAAGCATTGCTTTTCTGAACTGACTGTATATATTCAGAAAACTATGGCATTTTAATATTTTCCAAGACTGAAGAAAACAGACAGGCTTTTTTCAAGTTTTAGAGTGTTAGAAAAGTATCTATGACCAACATGAGAAAACAGTCTCTTCATGCTTTTCAGTGTTCAAAACATATTCAAATGTAAAAATCCAATAATTTAATTGCAATAACAAACTCACTGATGTGTGTTTATCTTTCTTTTACACACAGGGATTTGCTAAAAATCACCTTATGGAAAAGTAGTTCTATGTGCTAAAAACCAAACTCAATGGAGCACTCCACTTAAAAGTTATTAAAATCAAATGGTTCCTTTAAACTTTAAATTCAGACTCAAAGTAACAACTAATCTAAAAGGAAATTAAGTGAAATGCCCTTCTGGAAACTGTAAAATTAGTGCATTTAAGGAGAAACTTAAATGATGAACCAAACTAAAACCAATGAAATTCCTTGGAAAATTTGTATTTTCACAATATGTACACATGCATGTGTGCACATATCCAAACAATAAGCATGCAGATTGATTAATTACTGCAAAAAAGCACACTTCTGAAAATCATGTGAGCACCTTCTAGCCTCTTTTTTACTGACTTGCCTAAATTAAACAACAAATATCACCTTTAAACTCTTTGTTTATTGATATTTTCTCATTGTAGAAAAAAATAAATGTCAAACCTTTAACAGAGCAATCATATTACCAATCCTGATTTATGTTTTCTAAGCCCAAGGTCAAGTGTTAGGAAAAATCATCCTGCTTCTGACAACCTTTGTAGATCCCACACTCAATCAAAGGCACTTCAGTAATTCATATGACATGATGATTAGCCCATAGTTTCTCCATAAAATCTGAGAGCAAACAAAATCTTCACAACGTTCAGTATTGCTCTTGAAGAGAGCTAAACAATAGGTGGATTTTGCTTAATGGAAATATCTCAATACAGATAAGAAAATATGTTGATATTTTCCTGAGAAGGACTTTGTAGATTTCCTGGCCATTTGTGGACAGCACCCATCAGTGTTTTCAGTAGCTATGTAAACTAGGCTATGCATGAACAGATTTTGGATTCCTGTAAGTATGTTCAGCCACTGGTGTGTGTGGTTTCTAGAGCTATCAGCTACATGCATCCTTCTTTACCTTTGATTCTTCACCTGATATTTTATTTGGTTTTCTTAGCAAAATCAGATGGTCTGACGAACCGTATTCCTCCCCATGGAAATAATCTCTCTTATTCCCGCAGTTCTTCCTGGGTGTAACAACATTATTTTTTGTAATGATGTTATTATTCAGTATGTGTGGGCATCTCTCAAAAAGCCCATTTCACTCTAGCAATACAAAGCAGGATGCATATATATTTTATCCTCCTCAAATCTCTATATTTAATAAGCTAATCTGATTATTTTGCTCTATTGAGAAAATATGCCTTAATTCTTCTGAAACAGTTTTTACTTTTCATATACTCTTTGCTATATAAAAATATTGTGCTAGAAATATTGCCAGTGAGTAAAGGAAGTGGGTGAATTTAAAAATTCATACATTGTCTCTTTAAGGAATCTTATTAAATACCAGTACTTGTAATGTCCCGCAAAGTACATCTAATGCATCCAATAAAATCAGTTCTTTACAACATATTATTGAGTAATTAGTGTTTAAACCAGAACTTCTGCTTCTTATTAAGCATCTTGATGCTCAGATTGCATAAGCTAAATTGATTGCTTAAGGAACCACAAATATTATAATCACAAATTTTATAGTTTTATGTAGAATGTTAGGAAAAAATTGCCTCATTGTCTTCAGTGTGAAACAAGATTACTTTTCCTGAAGCAGTGCAGTGGAAGGTACATAAAATCAAGTATGTGAAGTCATTGGCTCCTTAATGCCACTGTTCTCAGTAGAGATAATTGCTTCATTCAGTTCATAAATTCTCTTGCTTGTTTGCATTTGCAGCTCTCCCACAGAATCTCACTCCACTGATATGTTAGGTTTCGGTTCAACTCTCTTATTTCTGATCAAAATATAGTAAGTTGACACCTGCTAAAGATGGATCCAGTATCATTATTACTGGCTTTTGCACAGACATCAATAAAGATCCAACAGGATTTCAGTAATTCATTTGCTACCTAATTATATATTGGTACTCTCATAAATGGAATGTCCCATGTTTTTCTACCTATATATTTATTTCAAGAGACAAATTAATTGTGAAGGAAGCTGTTGATAAAAACTGGAAGAGTTGCTCATTTATTATTTGTTTACATTATGGCTGTATTTAAGAAACCCCAACCGCATCACTGTCCTGAATGGATACAACAGGACAGTGAACAGAAAGAACTTAGAACATGCTACATGCAGAATTACGGTTACAACCCATTCATCTAAAAGGTATTTAATCATAATCTGCTCTAGCAACTATTACCTGTAATCAATCAAATTTATATACTTATTTTTTATCTTAAGTGATTAATATTAATTAATACTTTGAACCCATTCTTCTTTGGCTTACTACTAATGCAAATATATATATTGCCAGCTACTCAGAATTTTGGAGCCCACCTATAAGCTCAGATATTTCCTTCTACACTGCTGCTGTATTTTTCATGCCCATATAAGAATTTTTATACTAGAAATTGTTTTATTTGCTTTTATAAGAACTTGTTTTTTTAAAACAGTAAAGAACTTGATAAACACCTTTGCCTTTCTGTGATAAAACTGTCATCAAAATAATGGTTATTAATGATTTTTTTTATTATTTCTTGTATTAATTGAACTTTTTATGGCTTACACTAACTTCCATAAATCAAAACCCCTTATTAATCTACAGCAAAGAAATACCTCAGTAACTTCCTATTGTGCTGGGGTTGTATCAGTTACAATAAAGTTCACCTTTTGACTGTGTTAGAACATACATGTATCAAATTTTTGACCTTTGAGATCAGTTCACATCAGAAAAACACTTTCATTTGTACCATCTTTGTGTCACAAAGATTTTCTCAGCCTATTTGGCTCATAATAGAACAAAATAATCATAGTGTGCCCTTCTTTGATCTTCTTCTTGATTCCTTTCTGGAAAAAAAGCAAACCAAAAAAAGTAAAAATATTTAGAAACATACTTAGAAAACAGTTTGAACTACAAATTAGTTTTCACATCTCTCTTCTAAATAAATTACAGTTGGAGATCTTTCTCAAAGGTAAGCCAGATTCAAAAACTTAAAAAAGCTGTTCAGCCAAATTCTGCAATGTAGTGAAAACCCAATTTTTTTTATTTTTTTTTTTGTCACAATAAGTGGTAATATGCATTAACTTCGTTAATTTATTGTAGCTTGTATGTTTCTTTATATTACTATATTTTCTTACTTTCTTTTTTCCCAAAGTTACTTTCACTATAAAATCTATACATTTTCATAGTTGTAAACTTTAAACTGTCAGGGATTCTATTATCCCTCCATCACTTTCCATAATTTCATCTGTATTAATTCAATAGAGTTGCTTTTATGCTTGTTCATTTCACATTTGATAAATGCAGGTATTCACCCAAACTGCAGAGCTCATGATTCAAAGGCATAGCATTTGAGAAGGGTTTCATCAAAGTTAAATATCTAGTCCAATGTATCATAACTGTAGGAATTTGTGATTTTTCTTGTAAGTTTTCTCTTTGCTACTCTGTGACACAGAGTAGCCTGCCCTATGGAAATACAAGCAACAGCACTTTCCTAACCAGTCTTATTTCACCAAGCTTGCAATAAGCCATTCGGTTTTCTTCAGAGAATGAGATGTACAAATCTGGCTGCATTTCTGAACAAAACGTTTCCTGCATTACTCAAAAGAAGGGTTTACATTAATTTGAAAAGGTCAAATTTTGAACTCATGGAATTATTTCCAACAGTTTTAAAAATATTTTTTCTGTTTATGTTGAAATATTTTGTTGTTAATATTAAATTGAATCTAATATTTACCTACATCAAAGTTTAAACACCATAAGAAAACCTCTACAAAAGCTGAATGAACTATACTAGCTTGGATGAACCCAAAATATAAAACTTCATTCAAACTGCTTTTGGGTTGGTTTTCCTTTTTTACTTAAAATATATATATTATTATTTCCAATTTGAGAAAATAATATTGCTTTGCTTCGTTTTATTTTTTTCTATTTTTATGAAACTAAGACCCAATTATTTAACAGCTGTACTACTAGTTTCTTTATTTTGTTTACTATCTGGAATGAAAAAGTTCTGAAATAGAGACCTGAGAATATTTTTTAGCTTAGATGATGATCCTTTATCTACTGGGTATTCATGCAAGATTTCATCACAGCTCACTTTTTTGGTTTTGATTAACTTTTTCATTAGCATAAACACTAAAGATTTTCCATTCTATATTTATCCATGTTCTTTCACTTTTGATGTATATTTTACATTCTTTTTTGTCTAATCCAAATTAGAATCACTTTATAAATTGAAAAACAAATATCCAAACCAGATTTATTTATTTATTTTTTTAAAGGCAAACAACTAAACCCCAGAATTTTTTATAAATCAAACCATAGTAGGGTCTGAGAATCTCAAAGAACCTCTCTCTTGGAAAAGGTAAAGGGGGTTTTATTAAACTCCTCTGAGAAAGGCTGCCATGCAGTCAAGAATTAAGAGTAGCTCCATTAGTGGCAGCTCTTTTTAAGAATGAGTACAGTACGCAAGTGAATATACTTCAGGTTTCCCTTCTATACAGGCCATCTTTAGAGTAATATTTCATCTCAGCAGCATCTTGTACTGATGTATTACTCAAATACATCATCAGCTTGAGCAACTTTTCAAGTGATTCTTAAGCCTGGTAAATCATTAGAGTAAGGCACACTGATGTATTATTGAAAGATAGTGCCATGGGGGTAAGAAGGTTTTAAAAGCATAACCAACTGAATAACAGAACAAAGCATAAAGCACAAGCAAATTCATACCATGCAGAAGGCAGCTGCCCTCAGTTTGCAAAAGAGTGTTAATTCCAAATGAGATCCGGCAATGATGTAAGCTACTGCTCCTCATCTCTCATGACTCAGCCTGAAAATCATTGAGTAATGAAGACCTGTAAAGGTAATACTTCCAAATGAGACAGGTACACATGAGAAGACTGCCAGGTGGAATAATGGGCAGGAGGATCCTGACACTTATGCTTACTAAAATTTGTATTGGGAGATGTGTATTTACATATCTTAAATATCTACCTGCAACAGAGGAAAGAAGGAATGTGTTTGTGTGTGTGCACAGGCATGTGTGTGGGAGTGTGTGAAAAAAGTCATAAGGAGCTGGTTTCTGTTGATTTAGACCATATTTCTCGGGCGTTCTTTTAAACTGCAGCAGAATCAGCAGACTAAAACTTTTTACCGCTGCTTGTGGTTACATGAATGGGCCAAAGCCTTTCAGTACATAGCATCATATAAGTTTGCAAAAAAAAAAAAAGTTGGCCATAAGAACTTGACAGTAGCTAAGAAAACTAGTAGCAACTCTTATAACAAATTTTATAGCTATAGTAAATTACTTCCTACCCTACAATAGGCAGAAAATACAGGTCTAGTTCTCTTAAAAATGCTGTCAGGGAAAGAAAAAGGAGGAAGCTTGGTATGACTAACACTGACATTTTAGTTCCGCTTGAAGGCAGGAGTTTCTGTATATGCAGCAATGCCTAATTTGGTGTTTCATAGCATCTCTAAATAAAATACACTATCTAAACAATATTCTGTGGAAATATGCATTTCTGATATGAGTGGGCCTATTTCCTTCCTAATCCTATAACTTGTATTTCAGATAACCTAGGGGCCTTGAAGTTTGCTTTCAAATAACTTGTTGCAGCTCTAACAATGGTCCTACATTGTGTAGATAGTTGATAATAGCAAGCAAACTCTTCAGGTACACATATATTAAACTTCACAGGTTCTGTGCAATATTTTTGCAGCAGAGACAATTAAAGTTCAAATGCTTGCAAAACACCAACAAGGTGAGATCCAAAACATTGTTAGGGGGAAATTTCTAGTTCATCAAAAGACAATCACAAAACACTGAGATATCCAGCCGCAGGGCTCCACATTTGTAACACAGAAACACACCAGAAAGAAAACCAAGAGTTTTTTCTTCTTAGATGTTATAGTTCTAGGAAAAGAAGCTGCCTTTCTAGTTTTCTTCTAGTTGGGAAACAGTTACATTTTCTGGGACTGACTTTTATATGTCTTTTTTTTTTCCAAAGCTTCCTTGCTCACTCTTCTTGAGGAAGATTTCAGATGCTGACCTTTAGATCCAGAGAATATTTGAGGAGGTGGAGCATAAGAACTAAGAAAAAGACTTAGGGGCCAGGAAGTTTATGTACAATAAACTTAACTGCATAATTAACAGGATTTTTCAGTAATAATTAGATGATACAGTGTATAAATGTTAGCATCAGTGTAACTGGACTGACAGTAACTTTTTCATACTTTTATTAGAATGTTAAAATACTTATTGAAGTTACAGCAATTTATTAGATCTGCGTGTATAAGCTACAGTCCTTTCTACCTATAAGATTTTGAATGCAATAAAGCACATCAGGGCACAGTCTTAAAAAAAGAACCTTTGAAAGTAGCTATTGAGGCAGGTGTGCAGACAGCAGCAGGCACCATTTACATAACAGATGCTAGAAAATGCTTTTCTATAAGAGTAAAGACGTATTTGCAAGCATTAAAAGTACAGTAAATTGATTCTTGGTGGGATCTCAGTTTCATTTTTTTCCTCTCTTTGATGTTACCTTTTTGAATCCATTAACTAGTGCTGTTGTGAATCTGTTTTAACAAATTTGCTGTTCAAGCATGTGCATTTTATGTGAAAGACACTTAAATACACCTTCAACACACCAGAGTCTTTGAGTATGCACTGAATAGTACATGAATATGCATTTCTGTCTAGGAAGTCTTGGAAAGAAATAAAGGAGTCTTACCAAATGAACTGGATAGGTCAAAACCATGGTTCTAATATGTTTTGCAAGTAGGTTCTAAGACTGGAAGGAGAAAAGAGTAAAAAACTGCTGGATAATATGGGTTTCAAGCAGATTATATACCACCTGAGCAAATAGTGAATGCAGGCATTTTTCAAGATTATAGAAATTTCCAATTCAAACTGTGCCAGGCATCTGATTTCTCCGAGACAGACATTCAGTATTTGCTAACATTCAAGATTTTTTTAAGGAAAAAATGTTTTCTCATGGGACCTGTTTTCTGAAACCACTCTTGTTTCTTCCTCTGATATTTCTTTTCTCCCCCAAATCCTCACAGCTAATTAAAAATTCCATTAATTTAACTTTCTGAGATAAAATCCAAAGCTTTATAAGTATCCATTACTATAACTAATGTACTGATTTCAAATATGTTACTGTATGAAAATGTGGCCCTTATTTAATTATTAGAGCTAGTTAAAAAAAAAAAAAAAAAAGTGGCTTCCTATTGAACCTTGCATTCATTACATATGTGACATGTGGAAAGATGAATCCTATAGGATATAATTGAAGAATATCTATTTTGCCTTCTGAACTTAAAAATCTCTATTAAGAGTCTTATTTTGGTTTAGAAAGAAAAGTGAAATAAAGATATAACCTCATATCAATCCATAATTTTCCTATTTTGAGTTTATTGGATAAAATTCTATTCACAGCACAGCAGGAATCATCTGCTTTTCTAAAAACCTGACAGTTTTATTTGCTTTGAAATAGCAGCACCTTTCAGCACCATTACATTCATAGTGTGTTGTTGTATAACTAACAACGCCTTAAACTATATTGGTCCCAGACCTAGAATTTGAAATAATTGGGTTTTTCTGGAGCTGCTCACATTCTCAGTTACAGGACTGAAGGTCTTTGAAAAATATGAGCATATCATAGAATCACAGAATGTTTAGGGTTGGAAAAGACCTTAAGATCACCTAGTTTCAATCCCCCTGCCATGGGCAGCGATATCTCACACTAGACCAAGGGCCTGTCCAACCTGGCCTTGAACACTGCCAGGGATGGAGCATTCACAACTTCCCTGGGCAACCTGTTCCAGTGCCTCACCACTCTCACTCACAATAAAGAACTTCTTCCGTATACCAAACCTGAACTTCCTCTTTTTAAGTTTAAATCCATTACCACTTGTCCTATCACTACTGTCCCTTCTCTTCTTCAGGCTGAACAGCCCCAACTTTCTCAGCCTGTCTTCATATGAGAGGTGCTCCAGTCCTCTGATCATCCTCGTGGCCCTCCTCTGGACTTGTTCCAACAGTTCCATGTCCTTTTTATGTTGAGGAAACCAGAACTGCACGCAATACTCCAAGTGAGGTCTCACGAGAGCAGAGGGGCAGGATCACCTCCTTCGACCTGCTGATCATGCTCCTTTTGATGCAGCCCAGCATACGGTTGGCTTTCTGGGCTGTGAGCACACACTGAAGCCAGCTCATATTAAGTTTCTTATCAACCAACACCTCCAAGTTCTCTGCAGGGCTGCTGTGAGTCTCTTCTCCACCCAACCTGTAGCTGTGCCTGGGATTGCTGCGACACAGGTGTAGGACCTTGCACTTGTCTTGGTTGAGCTTCATCTGCCACCTCGCAAGCATGTCAAGGTCCCTCTGAATGTCATTTCTTCCCTCCAGCATATCAACTGAACTACACAGCTTGGTGTCATCGGCAAACTTGCTGAGGGTGCACTCAATCCCACTGTCCATGTCACCGACAAAGATGTTGAACAAGACCGGTCCCAACACCGATCCCTGAGGGACACCACTCGTTACTGGTCTCCAGCTGGACATTCAGCCATTGACCATAACTCTTTGCGTGCGGCCATCCAGCCAGTTCTTTATTCACCGACTGGTCCACCTATCAAATTGATGTCTCTCCAGTTTAGAGACAAGGATGTTGTGTGGGACAGCGTCGAGCGCTTTGCACAAGTCCAGGTAGATGACGTCAATGGCTTTGCCACTATCCATTGGTTCCGTAACCCCATCATAGAAGGCCACCAAATTGGTCAGGCAGGATTCCCCCTTAGTGAAGCCATGCTGGCTGTCACCAACCACCTTGTTTTTCATGTGCTTTAGCACGGTTTCCAGGAGAATTTCCTCCATAATCCTGCCCGGCACAGAGGTGAGACTGACTGGTCTGTAGTTTCCTGGGTCTTCCATATTCCCCTTCCTGAAAATGGGGTCATATTTCCCTTTTTCCAGTCATTGGGAATTTCACCTGACTGCCATGATTTTTCAAATATGATGAACAATGGCTTAGCAGCTTCATTTGCCAGCTCCTTCAGGACCCAGGGATGAATTTCATCAGGTCCTATAGACTTGTGCACATTCAGGTTCCTAAGATCGTCTCCAGCCTGATTGTCTCCTACAGTGGGTCTACTTCCTTCTCAAAGTCCCTGCATCTGCCTTCCAAGACTTGGGTGGTGTGGTCAGAGCATTTGCCAGTGAAGACTGAGGCAAAGAAGTCATTAAGAACCTCAACCTTCTCCAAATCCAGGGTGGCCAGTTCTCCCGTTTCCTTCCGGATAGGGTCCACACTATCCCTATTCTGTCTTTTGTTTGAAATATACCTATAAAAGCTCTTCCTGCTATCTTTGATATCCCTGGCCAGACTCAAGTCTGACTGGTCCTTAGCTTTCCTGAGCTGATCCCTAGCTTCCCAGACAATGTCCCTGTGTTCTTCCCAGGCCATTTGTCCTCACTTCCTACCGTCTATAAGCTTCTTTTTAATATCTGTGTTTTCCCAACAGCACCTTATCTATCCATATGTATGTGTTTAAATGTAGGTTTATGCTTTAATCTGAAGGAAGTTAATTTAGAACTCTAATCTCAACATCTGTCTTGTTCATATATCTTTTACAGAACTAGGGGGTACAATTATATACAATAAAAGTATTGTATTTCTACCTTCAGAGTTCTGTCTTCTGCAGATACTCAAGATAGAGAAGATGATTTCATATTGCTTATGCAAATTTTTAAATGGGATTTAGAAGATATCAGTGTATCTTTGTTTTCTTTAGTTTAATTTTTTTATGCGAACAATATATTATACCTGTGCACAGGAACTCCGATTTACTGAATAAAGAGGCAAGCATGTAGAAGGTGAAAACTAGAGAAAAAAGCAGTTGGAATGTATATGAAAGAAAAGCCTGGAATCAAAATCATAAAGTACAAGGGAGAAAAGGAGTTGTATTTCGCACGTAACACAAATGGCATATAAGAATCACTGTATAAGATGTTTAATGTATGGAGAAAAATTATGATAAGAGCTTATCCTTTACTGAACCCGGGAAACTGAAACGTTTAATGCTCTACTGCTTCACAGTTCCCTGAAATATAAAGAGGTCATTGGTTAATAGCAACAACAGATACCTGGAAACTTGGCTTAGAATAAATTGCAATAAGTTTTATGGTTGCAGATTTCTGAGGTTCTAAGAAATTTATACTGAGCTGTTTAGAATGCTGCTTGAATCTATCTCAGGAGCTTTACTAATTATTTCATAGAATCATAGAATACCTAAAGTTGAAAGAGACCCGTAATGACTATTGACTCCAACTCCCTGACCTTCGTAGGACCACCTAAAAATAAACCATATGACTAAACATTGTCCAACACTCCTTGAACTCTGACAGGCTTGATGCCATGCCCACTTCCTGAGGAAACTTGTTCCAGTGATCAACTATCCTTTCAGTGAAGATTTTCTTCCTAGTGTCCAATTTGAACTTTCACTGATGCAGCTTCATTCCATTTCCTCATCCACTATCACGGATAATCAGGGAGAGGAGATCAGCGCCTCCCCTTTGCTGTACCCCTTGAGAAAGCTGTAGACTTTGTGATTAGGTCATCCCTCAGCCTTCTCCAAGCTGAACAAGCTAAGTGACCTTAGCCATTCTCTGCAGTCTTGCCCTCAAGGCCTTTCACCACCTTTACTGCTGTCCTCTAGATACACTCTAATTTTGGTGCTGTTGTTACATTGAAGCACTCAAAGCTGCACACTGTACTCCAGGTGGGACACTAAAACTTCAGTGTAGAATGGGACAATCATTTCCCGCGACCAAGCAAGCTAGGCTATGCTTGACGCACTTCAGGACATGCTTGGCCCTTCTAGCTGCCAGGGCACACTGTTAACTCATATTCAACTTGCCATCATCTCTCCCACAGGGCTCATCTCCAACCTCTCATCCCCCAATTTGTACACATAACCAGAATTACCCTGTCCTAGGTGGAGCTATTTGGCACTTGCTTTTGTTAAATTTCTGAATACTAGTGGCATACAATTAGCGTTATAACAACCGGAGGAGCAGTGAAACATTGAGTCCATTGTTAAAAAGCACAAAAATTGTACCAGAGAATTTTAGACGAAACAGCCTAAGAACAACTGTTTCAAAATAAATGGTTGACTACCTCATGACGCAAACTGTTGTTATGAATGTAAAAGGAACAAAGACACAAGTAACAGCTGATGCAGAACTGTCAGAAAGAAGTCATGTTGACTAAATTGGATTAATTTTCATTTCCAGTGAATAATAAATCATGAAGCAATAACTATATTTCTTGATTTTAGCAAGATTTCTCTTTTACTTAGAAGGCACAATTTTCTATCACATTCTTACAGGCAAATTGACAGACAGCTCAGAAAAAAGTTTATCTAAATGGTGAAGAAGCTCGTTAAAAACTGGTACTCAGAGAGTGCAGTGGTTCACTGTCAAAGATGCATTGGGAGATCACTCAGTAGGTTTCTGCAACGATACATCTGAGGTTTAATGTTATATAACAATTACATCTATAACGTGTGTGCATTACCTTATTATTATCATTATTATTAGATAATAGACAGCAGTAAGATGGGAGGAATAAATACCTTGTTTGAAGACAGGACTGGATTTATAATGTGGCAAAAAATAATATGAACCTAGGCAAAACAAGTGAAGTATTTTGTCAGGTCAGAATAATCAACAGCAAAATATAACCTGGCTAAACACCTGTACAGTAGGGTCCAAGGATTGTAAGAAATAACAAGCTGAGCATGAGTAAAACTCTCGCAATGCTGCAAAAATGCAGATATTATACAGTGATACATAAAGGTTTTTGTAATTCTTTAAAAAAACAGTTTTCAGGTTTGGATGTAGAAGTCTGTGTTCTTAAGCCACTACACTGAAGGCAAAAGCTAGTGGATATTTGCCAGCATACAGCGTATTTTGTGATAATCATATCACACTTACTGCAATATAGCGTACAGCTGATCTGCAGATAAACAATGCAGTGGGTACTGTATCTCAGTAGCTGTCAAGTACGAGCTGTACCCATAGTCCTCTGAATTCTGATGCCAGCCTATTCTATAAGACACACAAAGTAATCCTTCAATTGTAGGTAAGTGCAAAGCTGGACTAGTTCCATTCAAATTTCGGCAGTAAGTCTCATAATCAATTGAACAGAAACAAAAGAATTAACAGAGAAACAGCAATATTCAGAATCTCAGAATGCATAGTGTAAAAGGAAAATGTTAAGAACTTAGAGTTTAGTCTAGAGAGGACAATACTGGTAGGAAATGGCAGTCTTCAAATAAGCCAAGATTTTTGCAAAGTTGTCTACTATGCAGAGAACAAGACTTAATGGGTTTAAATGCTATCAAGGGAGATTTAAGTTACACATTTGAAAAAAAGTCCTAATGGGATGGACAGATAAGCAGTAAAATAGGTTGCCTAGGGAGATTTTAGAATCACTATCATTAGCCAGATAATTATTGAAAATAATTTAAATATAGTTGATCCTACCCTGCAGCAAGTCAACAGACAAAATGCTCTCTCCAGGTCCCATCTCATATTTAATATGAGGCTGTGCTTTTCTCTACACCCTCACAATATGTACCTTGAATCTTTTATGCCTGCCATTCCTGAAATTCCATCCTGCTTCCAGCCTTATTTATAATTTTTTTCACTGCAAGACTTATCATAAAATTTAAATACATTGGTAAAAAAAGCAAAGGCAAAAAACAAAAGGATGGAGAGTAACACAGCCCCTAGAACAAGGAAAAGTACTTTCACAGGTTATCTCTACCAACCTTTAGCTTCATAATGAATAATAAAGTCTTATTACTTCCTGTAGCCTGTAATGTGTAAAGAAAGGGTTAATTGCAGTATATGGTTCTTTTTCTTCTTGTCCACAAATGAAATGCATCAAAATGTGCAGGGAAGTGCACATGGCTGGAGCACTGATTTGCTGTTGTTCTGTGTTAACTGTTACTGTGCAGGCTGTACTATCTTTCTGTACCTTTAAAGACCAATTCTACCTAAAACTTCAGTCAAGAGCTTTAGTGTACTGCATCCTCCATAATTTTCTGAGTTTCTCACATTTTCAGTTGAATATTTCCTAATGTGCTGATGAAACCATGGATATGTTGCATTGTTAATGTCTGAAACCGAACTACTAAAAGAAATACAAAACTACCTTTAAAAATAGCCTTTTAAAAATTATTTTTTAAAATTATTAACATAATTAACATGTGCCTTGTGTTAGTAAAGAGCAACACAGAAGTCATCATCCTTACTTTTCTACTCACTGAGAGTTCTCTATCCTTTTTCCAAATTAATTCTTTAAAAACATATTTATTCAAAATTTCTGAAAGAGATGAGAAAATTGCTCATTCATTCAAACTATCTCTGTATAGAAGACAGAACTTGTCCCGTACAATAAAGAAAGCATATGTCTTTTAAGACAAAATTCAAAGCAGTATGCATTATGAACAGGTTTATAACATTAACTGTGTATTGTATTTAAGATACTCTGAAAAGTATTTTGTGTGCACTTATGGCTTTGTTAAGATATATTTGAATAGAATATTTTTTTGTTTCTCCTTTCAGATATTTGGATTCAAAAAACAATAATAATTTTTGCCACAAACTTCAGGAATATCAAGATTTCACAATTTATAAGCATTTTTTAGCATTGTCTGTGTTTTGCACTGGCTAATGATGCTTCCTCTCAAAAGTTCACATCTAGAGATAAAGGTTTGAGGGGTTCTCATGAGACCTCATTTGGAGTATTGTGTGCAGTTCTGGTGTCCTCAACATAAAAAGGACATGGAACTGTTGGAACAAGTCCAAAGGAGGGCCGCGAGGGTGATCAAGGGGCTTGAGCACCTCCCGTATGAAGACAGGCTGAGAAAGTTGGGACTATTCAGCCTGGAGAAGAGAAAGCTGCATGGAGACCTCATAGCAGCCTTCCAGTATCTGAAGGGGACCTATAAGGATTCTGGGGAGGGACTATTCATTAGGGACTATAGTGAAAGGACAAGGGGTAATGGGTTCAAACTTAAACAGAGGAAGCTAGAATACAAGAATTTTTAAGAAGGAAAAGGTGAAAAAGTCAGTTATATAAAATGCTATATGCCAAATGAAGCATCATGGTTTTGCTTCTATTATGCATAGATAGATGAAATAATAAGGAGGGCAAACAGCTTCACTGAAACATGAGAGAGAACACAGGTTAGAGGGAAGGTTGCCTTCAGAGGTGTTGACAGTAAGATTTTTCATACATTAGGGCTCACTATTTATCATAGAAATTATGGTGAGCTAAGAGTAAAGATTATTGAGACTACGAACATGAACAATAATGCAAGAAGGAAATCCTTTTGAATTGTTAAATAATTAATAGTAAGTGTTAATATCTTTTTAAAAAAATATTCTTTTGCAAAATTAAGAATGTTGTAATGTACCTTGTCACTTTGACACATTTTCTCACAGATTATTATTTGGCTTTTTGCTTTCTTTTTCCATAACTTCAGTATGATTTTTATTATATTATGGCAAACTGTACATTCTAATTATATGTAATTCTTCTAGCAGAAATCTATCTGATTTGTCTGCAAAGTCTTATGAATATCCTTGATGTTATCGAAAGGATAAATATTCATTATAATAAATAACTGACAAAAATCAGGTCCTGTACTACAGGATATTGTAGATGGCTGGGTAGAAAAATGACTGGATGGGCAAAGGCTTATACCTCAAATGACAAAAATAAGAAACCAGGTCCATGAACTTGAAGCTAACATTAAATACCAGCACTGAAGAGGTAAATATTGCAGGAGAGGTTGCTGGGTTGAATTCTGGGGAAGCTGAGAAGTACTTCCAGACCTGCATTGACCAGCTGTTCTTTTTCATTACATTTAGTTCCAAGGTACTCTGTTTTCCCAACTAGTGTATAATTGAATAGATTCCTATCCCCTTCCACTGAACAAACTCTTTCTAATTGTATACAGTTCTATGTATAAATAATGCCCATGTTTATCTTTCCTTTAATCCCATCTTTGTCTATGTATGACTTGGTGAATCAGTAGCATTCTGCTGCATACCTTTCTTGAAAAAGATTAGGCTCCAATGACCCATTCCACTTCAAAATGTAATCACCATGGTAGGAAGCATAGAGGTTCTTTGCAGCAGAAAATTATTCTCTCTGGTCTACTTTGGCAGTTCAACCATGTAAGTTCCATAGTCTTAATAAATAAGGATGATTCTGTGGTTAAGAGAGAGGCATATTTTCAATTCCTAGCTGTTCCAAGGTCTTGCCATCTTAGTCAAGGTTTTTTCTATCTTTTTTGATATTAGATTTCATAATAGTTTTCTCAATATGAGGGACAGAGAGGCTAAAAAGGCATAATCACTGTTAACTCCATGACTGCTGCCTTGGGGTCTGTGGAGAAGAAAGAATAATTAGTATGCGCCTTTCAAACATTTTTGGACCTATGTGAGCATGTCTTGGGATATACAATCATATCCTGGTGTAAAACCTCATTATTACACTCTTTATTTGAAATAAAAGTAATTTAGCAGAGGAATTGTGTTTCTCTAACAGAATGGTTACTCTCACAGGTTATCTGAATTTGTTTCTGAAAATGCATTGCCTCTCATACCTCACTGAATACTGTTTCTTTCTCTGACATGCTTCTTACATTTAAGCATAGATTGCTTTTTAATAATGTGCCACAAAAGGCTCATTGCCACTGCAGAGGGAGAATTTTCATTTTACAGTCCCATATTATGGCATACTTTTCCATTCCAACCTGTTCATGTAAATCTCCTGATTAATTAATCTCTTTGTCAGAGAAAAGTTATTTTCTTGATCTTTTGGTTAAGTAATTGTTGCCTTGTTGAATAGTTTCCACTGTTTTCTCTCACAAACAGTATTTCTCTTGAAAGAAAGAAAGAAAAAAAAAAAAGAAAAGAAGGAAAGAAAAGAAAGAGAGGAAGAAAGAGATTAAAAGAAAGAGAGAAAGAAAGATATTAAAAGAAAGAGAGAAATAGAAAGAGAAAGAGAGAGAGAAATAGAAAGAGAAAGAGAGAAAGAAATAGAGAAAGAGAAAGAAAGGAAGAAAGAAAGAGATAAAGAAAGAAAGAAAAGAAAGAAAAATATAAGATAAAGCACTAGAAAGCCTAGTGCAAACCACAAGTAATTAAACCATTTCAGAAAGAAATATTCTCTCACACTTTGTTTAGCTTTTTTAGGTGATGAGATTTACTTTCTTTTTATAGTAATTCTTCCATTCATTATGCTAGCCTATTAAGCACTCCCCCAAAGCTTACTCTTCCAGAGGTTTAATAGAATTACTAATGTAAAACTGAATTTCAGAGGTAGGGATTCTGGCTTGTCAGCTGTTGACTAGAATATGTTAAGTTAAACCTTTTTGCTTCTGTTGAGCAAGAACAAAAAAATATTGACAGCGAATTGTATTCTAAAAATACCATATTAAAAGTTAATAACTAGTGTTTTCAAAATTAGTCCAAAAGATAATATGCCTATGCAGTGAGCTGAAGATCAGAAAAGCATTGTGGATTCATTTTATGCAAAATCTAGCAACTTACCGTGTTTGCAAATCAATAAATGTTTAACTAAGATGACTTATAGCTACTCTCTTATGTAAGTCAGAATGACAGATTTTTACCAAATGCATCTATTATGGTCAGTGAGTGAATAGCTAATGAATTTGAATTTGATGAGCTCTTACATTAAAAGTATTCCACAGGAAATATCCAAGTCTTGCAGAGAACTTACTCAAAATTCATAACAAATTAAAAAGGACAAGCAGGCTAAGCAGAAAAAATGCGTTGTTAATTCTTTATAAGGCAGTGGTAGGTATAACAAAAGGAAGAGAAGAGTCTTTTGGGTTGTTTGATATATAAACAACAGAACAGGATAGCATTTTTTTCACCAGAAGTAAGAAGGGGAATAAAGGCAGCAGCTGATACCGTTTGATTACAAGATATGAAGAAGTATCAAATAATCTGTGAGTCCTGGTTTTAGTGAAGATTAAATATAAGTGAAAGACCTGTGACCTGCTTCTCAAAGGTCAGAGTTTCATACTGAGAATCCAGCAAGATTATGCAGTGAGGATCTTTACAGCTGTGTTTGTTCAAACTGGCTGACAGAGAGGGAGATGAAGAATTTCATTTCTTCCTTCAGTGATGCTCTCAGGATTAAAAAGCAGGACTTCCATTTAAAATGAGACTATAACAAATCATTTAGGCCAAACATTCATATCTGTCAGTCTGTGATAATAGATTTTCTGAATAAGCAAAGTAACAAGCAGCTGTGATAGGTGCACTCATGAAAAGACAGTATAGCCTAAACACACACTAAATACATAAGACGAAGGAAAAATCCTCTCCAGAAAAAAGCATAAAATTACATTAATTATGATATGAGTTAGCACAATCACACAGGATGAAAAAGCCAGAAAATAAGCCATTAAATCCTTCATTCCTGTCACTGCATGAACTTTACATGATCCAAGTAAGATCTTCCTTCAGTGAGAAGTACCAGTATATCAGTACTGACCAATCTAATTCAGGGCTGAGTGGAAACAATTATGAGAAAATCCTCTACATTCAGAAAATACTAATTACTCAGAAATAAAATATTTTGCTGCAGCATGTTAAATTTAGTATTTTCAAATTTAAAATTTAGGATCAAAGCATTTTGTTTAAAGAAAAAATAAGACATGTTATTACATTATATTACTATTTCTCAAAATCAGAGTGCAATATTCAAGTTTGTAGATATAAGATTTTTTAACCAATCCAGAATTGTTTGATATCTCATATTGAGGAATATTTTCAAGTATTACTTTTATTTTGTTTCATAGGATTTTAGGGCTTGAAAGGACACCACAGTAGTAGCCAATTCATCATAAATGTAAAAAGCTCATCATTAAATTATAGACATTGTCTGCTTCCATTGCTTCAGGTTCTGGTAGAGTTAGAATGACGTTGTTCTGTCTGTTATAAACAGAAACTTACTCTTTGGCTAAAATTTATTCAAGATTTCTTTGTATCCAGTTGCTAGTGCACCTTCACTGTCCTTCAGACTAGACTGGGGAAAAAAGGAGTTTGCATGCCTTTCAGATGTTTTGAGAACATGGTTTAAAAAAAAAATTGTACTATGTATTTAAAAAATATTTAGAATAAAGATTTTTTTCATAGGTGCAGGTCAATTAGGAAGAGTAAAAGGACTACATGAAAAAAGTTTGAACTACATGAAGAAAGGAAAGAAAATCTTAAGGAAGTTAAGGTGCCCATAATGATTAGCTAGGTAACATCAAATGGTAAAATTTAAACTACTATCAGATGTCGCGACGCGGGAGTCACGGACACCGCTGAGCCGACCAATATGATCCAGTGAATGCCGTTTATTGCCTGTTAACACACTG
>WYDI02004433.1:21696-32730 GCA_009867235.2 Psittacus erithacus | reverse complement strand
AAGTTCTTTACTGTGAGGGTGGTGAGGCACTGGAATGGGTTGCCCAAGGAAGTTGTGAATGCTCCATCCCTGGCAGTTTTCAAGGCCAGGCTGGACAGAGCTCTGGATGACTTGGTTTAGCGTGAGGTGTCACTGCCCATGGCAGGGGATTGGAACTTGATGATCTTAAGGTCCTTTACAACCCAAACTATTCCATGATTCTGTGTTGGAAATCAAGACTAAAATTGGCATTATCTGATTTCTTTTGAGGTATACAGACTGTTTTAAGTACCTGAAGTTATTGTCATCTGTAGTTGGATACTTCTTCCCTTTTATTTCACATACATTGAGTCCCCAGGCTTTACCACATTCTGAACAGTAACTGTTTGAACACTCAAAACTGACAGACTATAGAGCTCTACAAGATCATTTGCACACCTAAGGCTGAAATACCTATGCTCTAACCTTCACCCATTAGCCACAATTAACACAGGGAAGATTTTACCAGAAGATTTCCTGCTAGGGTACCACAAGTTCTCCTAGCTGGCGCAACTAGATGCAGCTATGTTTTGACAATGCTGAGGAAAATCAGTGCTGACCTGGGCTCCCGAGGCATGGTTTTGATTCTTCCTGATGAGTGTCTGATCCACTGGGAGGGCAGCTGGCACAGCGCACTCCCTGCAAAACACACATGGAGAGGGCTGTGACAGTGATGTTCACATCTTTCCTCAAAGACCTAGTGGTGAAACCATTCTTGCCCTATGGCATGCATACTCAACTCTCTCACTTCTTATTAGTGTGTCCTCATCATTAACTTCCATGGACTTTCGTTTGTTTTTTGTTTTATGGGGTTGGGGAGGGGGAGCAGGGAAGACATTCCTAGCCAAGCTTAGCTATTCCTCTTTCAATGGAATAAATGGAAGCTCATTAAGCAAAAGAGAAGAAGTTTTGGTTGGTCACACAGGCTACTGGTAAAGACGCTTGAGATAATAGGATGGAATAGAATAATAGATGACAGTAAGTTCCTACTTCTTCTATGATCTCTTAAGTATATCAAAATAATATCAGTGCTCAGAAAAGAATGAGATCTCAGTCCTCCTTCTTCTGCATGAGTATGCCAAAACTACGTTTGTCACTGCTTTTAGATCTGCCATGATACTAGTTTCAAGTCATGCAGAGTTCTTTTAGTAGACTCCACTTCATCAGCTATGAGCAATACTGCCTGCATTGATTGTGTTCCCTACATAAAAATCAGAGAGCTAAGAGCAGGATTTGATCTGTGTCACTGAAATTTGTATCAGTTTGTACTCCCGAGATGTTTAGATGCTCTCTGAACAACAGGAAGTGTGGAAAGCCCATGTCTCATTACTGTGCCATAAAGAAACACTGATTAATTCCTCCCTTGCCTTAATGTCTGTGTGTCTCAAAGCCTTTACTGTTGATCCAGGGTTAGTAGCGAATAGAAGTCTTTAATGACAATTCATGTATCTGATTTTTACCCTGTATGCCACTACTGCAAAAAGGCACTCCCCTAATGAAGTAAACTGATCCCAAGTTAGTCTACCATTGGCTTCCGCTGCCATCCATGATGTTTCAGTAGGGTGTCCCATAATCCTAACCTTCTCACACCAACAACTGTAAGCCTGCATCATTTCAGAAAGTCATGAGGTAATGTCTGATGCTTTCAGAGACAAATTGTTTCCCTCTGTTGGAAGCTTGTTCTTGTACTCATTCCAGGAACAGCCCTTTTCACTTTCTGAGACTCTGCTCAAAAGCTATAGTATCTTTAAAAAGTTTATATGATAGGCACTGAGTCATTTCGAGAGTGGCAGTCTTTTCACCAATTCTTTTTTAATTGTGCTACTTCTGAAGTTGGATGTATGCCTACTCCTTTGTAAAGAAATCGAGTTGTTTCTGTCACAGCAGGTAGTTCTCAGCAAGCTCTAGATCCTATTCCCCACCCTCACTATGCACTAGACAATTTAACATGTTTCTTTCACAGAGACTATACACAAGGGTAATAAATGACTAGCCATTCCAAATCCTGCCATGCCTCTGGCATTTTCCTCTTGATGATCTCAAGAGCACTATTAACACCAAATATACACCTGTGGCTAAGAGATAAAATAGCAAAGTACCTTCTTCTCTTGGAAGAATGCCTTGCAGCACAAGACTCATTAATCTCCCGACAATTTTGTTTGGGTGCTCCCAACCACACATTTAAGAACTGCTCTACATTTCATCTGATATAGAAAGTGACTGTAAATGAATACTGTGATTTCCTCTACAATACCCCCGCCATCCCCTTTACTAAACTTTCCAGAACTGGAAGGCCTGTATCATACAATTTTCATTCAATCTTAATTGAATATTAACCAAGGTATGACAGAAGCACTATTTCTCTGAGATCATCAAAACCAACGTTTTCCAAGTCCAATTTGAGAGAAGGGCCAAATTATACATTTGTTGATGTAGTCAGGCAGTCCCAGAGCACGCCTGACCCCCCAGTACTGACATAGTACTAGGTATCATCTTTACTATTTTCTTGTAACAGGGAATGCTTTTGCAATTCAAGCATGCTGGGCAACATCTGCTGAAGCTGCTACTGCCTCTCTCTTTTTATATGACACAATAATCTGCTTCCTGTGGAAAAGATACTGCCAAATGGGAAGAAAAGAGGGCCAGATCAAAAGGGGAAAAACGGACATAATTTGTGCAGTGGGTTGAAGTTTAACACAAGTGAAGATGAAAGAACAGGCAAGCAGATGAGTGCCTCCGTTATCGGTCTCACCAATGCTGCTTATGCCTCTGCCAACTTGCTCAACTAATCTTCCCACCATTCAGTAGGTTGACACCAAGCAACAATAACAGCAGCTGCAAAGCATGCATAAAAATGCTGGAATTCAACTCTCTAGATGATAATGCAATACAATGGCACAGTCTTCATTCTTCCTCTTGTGTATTTATTATGGCAAGGCTAGCAATGAACCATTCCAAGCGGACAGTGCCAGCTCAGGGCAGAGTTAAATAAAATTTAATAAACTGAGCTAGCTAGGAAGACAGGAGGGGGAAAGGTGAAAGGCAGCAATTTCTGATGGAGATTAGCATCCATCAGAAAAACTGCTACCACTGGAAAAGCAGTGGAGAAAAACTAAGGTGATTCTCTTCTGCTGCGCCCTGCTTCTGGGCTGGTTTAGGGATGAAAATTCCTTCACAGAGCTTGCTGGTGTTCATCAGTTTGCTTTTAGAGTTCCAGTTTAGAAGGGAGTGCTGGGACTCACACCATTCACCCAGTTTACGTTACAGTGACCCTGGTAAAAGGTGAAGGCTAGGACAGACAGATCAGTAAGAATGCAGTAAAATAAATAGTGGTTTATGGAGCTGCATTTCCCACATGTACCCTGTCCTCAACCCAGGAAACACACATCTCCCCATTTGTCAAATTTCAAGCAATATTTGCACTTTATTTTTTCTCTATGTTAAGCAGATTAAACCTCTCTTTTGCTGCACGTTTATTCTTCAGCTGACTGCTGTTAACTTGTTTCTGCTCAGTTTGGATCAGCTCACGATGCCAACCCAGCCTGCAAACACAGTTCTACCAACCTCATCTTGGCTGCCAGCATTGAAGAGCGTGTCTCCCATGACTCTGCTCTGCTCATGGTCATACAAAGTTTCCTCCCCGTGGCTGAGGGGTTCCAGCAACACTGCTCATTTTTGAAAGAGGCTTATTCCAGGTCCTTACCCCCTATCCCAGAAGTCTTTCTTCACTCTTGAATGCCCACATTTCTCCTCATTAAGCCAAGCACACACAGGGATTTCACCCTCGCCAGTTCAGTTTCAATATATTCTAATTAACATTAAGCCCCTTTACCCAATTTGAAGGCTAATGCTTTGAATGCCTCTTTCTGTATTAAGTATGGCTGCATCTAAGCCCTGTAACTTAAAAAGGCACAAGCTATCCGGGTGACTGTGAAATATGCATATGTAAAGCATATGTTGCATTTGGCTCACCCCATGTACATTTTCCACACCACACTTGATGCCCTTATTGTTGATTATGCTGCATTCCTCTGTCAAATACAAGGATTTAAAAACACTGTGTTTATTTGTGATTATTAATTCCTTGTCTTCTATGTTCTTATCAAGTCTGTTTAATGATTTATTTTCCTTTAAGTTGAAAACTATTACTAGCTAGCTATATTAGCTACCTGTATTATACGTTAAGGAGCTTTTGCATGTAAGATAACAGTGACTCAGTTGTCCTTGATGTGCTCCTATTTATCATTCTCAGATTTGCAATAAGTCCTCCCAAATCAGCCTTCCATTGTTCCTCAGGCTTTTGGCTTTTAGCTTCTTTAGTAGACAAGTGCTCTCATAAATTGTGCTTCGTTTGGGGATAAGATATTCATTGAACTCCTCCATTACTATTTCATAATCATCTCCATCATCTTCACACTTCAAAGGTAAGGTTTAAAATACTGGTTCTGCATCTATCCCCTTGACATACATTAAGGCAGAATAGCTACACCTCCTTGCCCTGTACTTTTGTCTCTATAACCCTGTAGCTGGTCAAGCACTACTACCCCTCAGGGCAAGCTCCTGAACAGCTAGCCACAAAACCCTCGGGATGACCTATTTCTTCTTTTATCCTAAATACGCACTTATACTCTTTTTATACTAAACAACTTCTTTTTCACATACTTCTGACTTAGTTATTAACTCTAGGGATTAATTCATCTGGTTACCACAACACTGGTTACCACTGCATTGTGGTTTTGAGGAAAAAAACCTGCTGCTGTTCCTGTCTCTTATCAAGCAAGTCAAATAACTAATTAAAGAAATCACCCTAAAAAACCCCACTCATACACACAAAACCCTATCAAAACACTTCTGTTGAGTGCTATTTGTCACTCTGCAAGTGTCCAGCTAGTTGTTTGACTCTCTTACACACAACAAAAACATCCTGAAGAACTAATCCCACTCAGACTCAGCTTTTTCAGCAGTGCTTCTCCACATTAGGACTTCAGAATGCCAAAATTCATTTCTGTTCTTCACAACTTCTAGTCACATATTTCTTAATCTAAAGAGAACTTAGCCTATACAGGAGTGGCCTCATTTAAGACTCTAGCAAGTTACATTTATGCTCTTTGTGAATAATTTTTACTAAATTGACCTGCGCTTTCAAAGGAACCAAACAGACCATCATTCATTCATGAACGGAAATCCAACATGTGCTTTTTGGCAAATGAGCAGAGTCAAATCAGATGAAAAAGAAAAAGGGCAAGGAAAAAGACACAAAGCTTTATTTTGTATTTCTCAGGAGCCAGCTCTGCCAGGTCTGTTGTGGATTTCCTCACAGTTGTTTTACTGAGATAGTATTGTCCACAGCCATTGACAGAAGTCAAAATAATCATCAGCCATAACAGGCTTAATGTTGGAGCCAGAACCCAACTCCACCAAGTGGCAGTTAATATCATTGAGCATCAGAATAACTCAGGTTGTAACTTATTGGAGCTGTACTTCTGATGAGGACAGGACATTATACCTCTGCGTGTATGTGTGTGTTGCCTACAAACTCAGTGCGAGAGGGAGGGAATTCTTTCCCTTTTCAATCCACACCACCTTTCTTATTCCTCTCTCCACTTTGCATTTAAAAACTTCCTCTTGGTTAAGGGGTGCAAGCTGAGAGATACAGGGTGCAAATTAAATGGCACAAATCAACATGCTGTTATTTTATCCTTTTCATACATACTATTTTCAAACTGGCAATCCCATGGACTGGTAGCACACTGTCATGGAGGTACTGACTATGAACAGCATCTGCTCTTAGATATTTGAGATGAGCACCTTGCTCAGCAACACACTTCACTGTGCTCTTGCAAAACACAATGAAGAAGATGTCACTTTATCTTTCTTGAAAGAGGTGGGTGTGTGCATGGGCAGAACAACAACACACAAACATACACTAGATTTCCAAGTCTTTTTCGAATGGAATCTTCTTGTACTGGGGAAAAAATATATGTGTTAAAAAAATCCATGTTTCACTTATCTTTGAAACCCTAGAAGACTTCTCACCATGCTCTCTTGCTGTTATCTATCTGTTCTTTTCCCTTGCAGTACTGATGCATAAAGATTTCTACATATGTCTTTGCTACCAGGAGCTGCCAGATTACGCTAGATATGTAGGTGTCCTTAAGGAAAAGGAATGAGTGCCAGAGGCCCTAAAATTTGTAACTCCAGCAGAATTGTTACAAAGTTTTCTTTTCTTAGGTTCAAGTGATAACTCGAAACCACAGAATCTGTGAAGTGAAACTCAAAAGGAAGAACTAAGACTACTTGGTACTTTCATTACTCACATTTCACCTTTCTCAGAAAAAGAATTAAAGTTTTTTATTGAACTTACAAGGTGAGTTTAAAATGACCACACCACTTGTATCCAAACCTAAACTTCTATCCCAAAATATTTCCTCCTAAGAGGTTTTGTTGTTAGGTTTTGGTGGCTTGTTTTGGTTTCATTCTTTGCTTTTAAGCAGCATTTGGCTTTGCTTCCAGTACACTGGTTGTGCTGCATTAAGTGAAATAAAATCAGTGCTGTGTTTACACTGCTAAGTACTTTCAAACACATAAGCATGTCTTCTCTTTTTCAGGTTAAGAAATGCACCATGTTTCTATCAGTGCAATAAAGTTAGTGGCAAAAACACTGAAATATTTTAGATTTTTTAAACAGTGCTTTCATTTTACCCTTATTTATTACACTGTAAGTTTCAAATGTGAGAAGAAAAGAGAAACACTCCAACCATTTATACCACCCAATTCTGAAGGCATACAGATCAGAGATAATTCACACAAAAAAAGTCTTTCTGGTGTTTTTTATATAAAAAATACCTGTTTTCCCTTCTATATAATAAATATGAATTATATGTTTTTGCCAATGTTATTCTACTTTGAAAAGCTACTTAATTCAGAAGATTCAAGGCAAATTTAATTCATGTGTAAACCTACTGAAGCCAATACTTGTGTCATTTGAGTAAAAGAAGTTGAAATACTTGATTTTCTTTTAGTTATAATTGATAATAATTCATTTGGGCTTTAGATTTGCAACTTTCCTGGTGATACTTCTTACAATGTTTATAAACAAGCATCAGAGAATATAGTAAGAAAAATAAATGAAAACAATCTTGGAGGGAAAAAAAAAGGGGAATATATGAAGAATGAGAATAGTATTGGCTTCAATTTTGGAAGAGCTTACATTTATTATCACCTATATCTGATATACTAGTCAGTCCTGGTGTATGATTCCCAGAGGTATGTCTTTCTCAGCATCATGCCACAAGGCATTAGATAATACAAAGTAGAACTGTAGTTAAAATTCTTATTATGTACTACATTTTCCTACAGTTGCCTCTAAGGCAAAAAGAGACCGTAGAGTTGTATTGTACTGAAGCCTTCAAATGTAATTTCAGCCTAATGCTTTGCATTAATATGTGGCATCTGAGTGCTCTGCTCTACTACACATCAACAGAATGACTCAGGTACTGCGAGAGACACATCTGTGATTAAATACAACAATGGTATTTAGACTGCAAGGGCACTGGCAAAGCATCTTAATAAGTGACAGAAGGTTTCACCACAAAAAAAAGGTGGAGCCAGTTTATGTAGATAGATTGTGAGTCCTCAAAGCAGAAGGCAAACAAAAATTATCCCAGCATCCATACTTCTGCAAAAATTAGTGATTTATCTTTAATAAATACAGCTGAACATAGATACTAACCTCTGCTATGACCATCTAGCTTACTCATTCAGCAAGATTACGTATTATAACTTTGTGTGAATAAAGCCTCCCAGCCAGATACTGACTTGCCATTACATAGTTATAAAGTAGTCCTCAGAATTGGAAATGTTTCATTTTATTTTTCCTCTCTGTAAGTCTTTTTTAATTTGTCCCAGTGTTTTGGCAAAAAGATATTATCACTCTTTTTTTTTGCTGATGCAAATGCATAGCTCTTCCTCAAACAACACTTTGCAAAATAACAATGACACTATAAGACTCTATAATGTATCAGCACTATAATATGTATGTAACTGTGAATCATTTCCTTATTTTTCATCGTACATGTTACATTCTGGAACACGTTTCAGCAACATGCAGTTCTAGTTTCTTCTCTGCATAGTTATTCTCCTAGCACTGAATTTCATGTGGTACCTGCTCCTTTACAGTATCCTTTCAGTGAATTTCTCTAGCTTTTTGTTATATATCTTTACCGTAAGACTATATGATCAGAATCTAAAATGAATGAAAACTAATAAACGCATTCTTATACTGTACCATAATGTATGTGGATTGTAGCATGGTGCAACAACTCTTGGCAGCATCTGACCAACAGGAGCCATTTTAAAGAGCAAAGACTTGGATGGTGGGTAGTATACACAGCCCCATATTGGAAATATAGGACAAACCCACTCTAGCCCCACTGGACTTAAGAACAACTTTGTTGATACATTTGTTAGAATTACACACAGCAGCTTTAGCTGGAGTCATCGTGCTGTGGTCCATACAACATCCAAATCTGGAGCAACTTGGATTCCTACCTCCTAAAGCTATCCTACTGCATAAGTGCAAATACAGAAATGCATGTGGTTTCTAAAAATATCATATATTAAGAAAGACAGCACCCTGTAGGGATTAATTAATTTTATCACAGTCTCCAGGTAAAAAAAGACAGCAATAAGAATGATGCAAAATTGCAGCTCTTTATCCTAAAAGCCCAGCTAATGCATTCTAAAAAGGGAATTAAAAGCTATTTAGAGCCTAATATTTTTTGTCAAATTAAAAAAAAAATAAAAATGAAGTGTTGACATCCCCCTACCTACAATCCTGCCTGCATAAACCACTACAACTATTTCCATTACATTGTTTCCCTACTGTTATTAGCTCACCTTTCATGAATCATACACTGGAAATTTAGAAGAGTTGCAATACAGAACTGACTGTGCAAAAATATTTCCAAGTTCTACAGCTTCAGTCTTAAAAAGAACTGCAGTCCAGAGTTTGAATTCTAGTATCAGAGAAACATAATGGAATAAAAGAGAGTCTGATGATTAAGAACAATGTTTCAGTGATTGCTTATATAAACATTTCAATATGCCTATGTGCATGCATCATTTCAGGCGCAGTTTATAAAACACATCCTATGGCAGAAATCCAAATGAAAACAATGAGTGTAAAATATTGATCCAAGTGAAGATAAAAGCTAAGTTCTCATTCAAGATTTTACCAGTGTAGGTTGGGGTTTTGTTTTGTTTGGTTTGGTTTTTTTTAATTTGTATTCTATCTTATTGTTCAAATTCAATTGATGGCAAACTTATTTTTTTACATAAAAGATTATTCAAGCTCAGACTGTATGGCTGTATACCTAGTGCTTGTACTTTGGTTCATATCGACTAGGGAGAAAACATCCCAAATACTATGAGTAAAAACAACTAGGAGGATTTACCTCTGGCAGTCTTTGCCAATCTCTGTGTCCCTTCACTTAGATCTCTTCTGTACAAATGATGTTACTGCTTCTGCCTCTCCTCCCCATCCCATACCACCCCACATCATGATTCTGCAGGCTCACGTAGGGAGGCATTTAGAGCTGTTGAAGCAGGGTTGGTTGATTTGTTATTATATTTGTTTGTTATTAAGAAGTGGAAGAAAGGTAAGATCTTGCTTCAGTCAGACAAGATGCCTGGTAGAAAAGTGACAGGTTTTATGCCAGTCACAGTGGATTTCAGCTGTCAGACAAGGGGGCAATCAGCACAGTACACCACCCTCCTTGTACTGTAGAGCACAGGATTTGCACTTCTCATCTCATTGTTGAGCATGGTCAGCAAAAAGCCTTCCTAATTTTCCCTTTATTTTTTTTCTCTGAGCAAAACCAAAATAGAGTCATGAACTGCTAATTATCTCAGTTTAAAAACTGATGCAACTGGAATGACCCCTCTGTTTCTGAGCACTCCTGTTTGCTCCTAGGCAAATCTTATCTGAAAAAAAGAAGAAAAGAGGGAAGAGGTCCATTGTGTTACTATATTTTTTTTAATTCTGACCATCTTTGTTACAGATTTCACACAAGACAGTCCGTGAGCTCAGGGCCACACTGAACAGACATGGAGCAGAGAAGTAGGATGGAGTGGTCAGGCAGATGAGGCATGTCTGCGCAGAACAGGACACTTACCACTCCTGCCTCTGGTCTTTCAAAGATCCTTAAGAAAAGATAAAAGGCCAGGGTAAAGAAATCTGATTTTATATTGAATCAGTTCTGCTCTCAGTGCATATATGTAAGTGCCGAATCAGCAGCAGGAAAGAAAAATATGCATCGTTTATTAGGAAATACATGATATAATAGAATCATAAACTGGTTTGGGGTGGAAGGGACCTTTAAGCTCTTCCAGTTCGAGCCCCCTGCCATAGGCAAGAACACCTTCCACTAGAGCAGGTTGCTTCAAGCCCTGTCCAACCTGGCCTTGAACACTGCCAGGGATGGGGCAGCTACAGCTTCTCTGGGCACCCTGTGCCAGCACTTCAGCACCCTCACAGTAGTCTTTTCCTAGTATCTGACCTAAATCTACTGCCTTTTACGTTTAAAACCATTCCCCCTTGTCCTGTTACTACATGCCTTGTAAAACTTACCTTTTTAAAAGTTGATATTCTAATAACAATATTAAAAAGGTAGCTGGGGAGGTGGAAACCAGCCTCCTCAGGCTCCTGTAAGATACATATATTGGATTTGTTCCATGTAGATTAGCAGGGAACTCAGAAATTACCTTTTATGGTTTGTTTTAATACAGTGGGTTTTCTTCGATTACTCTTTACCTGGTGAGATTACATTAAAAATTCCAAGCAAAACTTCCCACAGATTTGCACAAGTTACAACATTTGGTCCTATTTGGAGGAACAGAGCAAGCTGACTTGTTAAATCAAGCTAGATTTGCTTTTCACTGAACATGAGCTGGCTTCAGTGTGCGCTTGCAGCCCAGAAAGCCAGCCGCATCCTGGGCTGCATCAAAAGGAGCGTG
>WYDI02004427.1:10220-23899 GCA_009867235.2 Psittacus erithacus | reverse complement strand
GAAAAATAACACCTCTAGTCCTCCTTAGTATTTAAAACCTGTTTGAGCCGGCCTTCACATGTTTCTTAGACAAAAAAGCTGAGTGTAAAGTTCTCTAGTATACCTGTAAAGCAGGAGGCCTTACACCCAGAACAAGTGAGGGATTCCTAGAGGGACGGCAGGCTCTGAGTATAGTTTTGTCCTACAAAGAAGTGCTTTAAGGGTGAGAACAGATAAAAAATTGCCAGTAAACACTGCGTCATGATAGTGGTATCTGGCCAGACAATTACTCTACACTGTATGGAGTCTGGCAATCCATCTAAGGAGGACATCACCTAAGCCATCCATTTAACATCTGCACACAGACAACAATGGGAAAGATCAGCCCCCCTGACATTTCTGTTCAGACAACACGTGGCAGGCATCTTTCTGCATGTGAAGTCAGGACAGATCTCAGTTCTCTGGAGATTACCAATTTTATATATATATAATTATATACATTCTCTCATCATAATTATTGAAGATACCTTTATACATTACAGGATATGACAGCTGTTAACTGCTTAGAACTTGTCTGTATTTGCAAAACAAGTGCATAAATTTTACTAATTAATTTACTATTCTTATGCTGCTAGTTTTGAATTCTATTCTCTTATGGCCCCAAGAAATTATAGTCTTGATATCAGATGAAGAGGAATTTAGAGATAAACTAGTATTGCTGATTTCAAAATAAAAGATTGCCCCTCTACAGAGTTAAGGCTGAGTATCCTGGAATTAATAATCCTGAAGATTCTACACGCACATAAACACACCTCCCTGTCCATACAGCTGCACAATCACTCTGCAAAACCTCAAAGAAACCAAATCTTTTTTCTTTTCTTTTCTTTTCTTTTTTTTTTTTTTTAACAAATGCGTAGAGTGAAACCAATCAGAAAGTCAAAAAGGCCATACTATGAAAAATGGATTTCATTACTGAGCCAAAAGGCAGAACACCACTCAGGATATGGGAAGCATGGATTATTGCCTTGGGAGACACAAAAGGTCTTCCTTTTACTACATCCATTATTCACCACAGATGCCAAATTAAACAGTATTCATATCAGATCATTCCTAAGCAAGCCGCAGCCACCCACCATGCTAGCAAGTGGCCAGGGACCAGTGTGGCTGCTGTGGCACAAAGGTGAATGGTCCAGATGAGGTGCTGCACCAGTCCACCTCCACCTTTCTCAAACAGGAGTGGTTATCCTCAGTGAGCGGGCTCTGGGGCACAGCACATTAAATCTTCCGCCTGCAGGGGCAGGGACAAGTTTTCCTTATCCCTGAAAGACAAGTTGTGCTACTTCAGGCCCTTATACTTGCTTGCCATTACAAAAACAAAGTCCTCGTAGGATTTTATCCCAGACTCCTTCATATTCTTACGCCACTAAGATATTTGATGGAAACTCAGAGAGATATAGGAGCAAATGAAGGAATAAAAGGCACAAGAATTGTCTAGCACCCTGTCAGATAAAGGAACATCCTGACACCATGAGGAATACCCTCCACAAGATGCCCCATCATCTTATTCTGTCCTTATAGCCTTGGGTGTTGCTCGCCCATATTTCTACTGGTGCTCACAGCCCCTGCTCTCTTTTTTCTCCCAGCAGCTATCATTCTCTTTCTCCACTGCAAAGGACTGGCAATTCCCTCCAATTTCCCACCCCCTGCCTCTTCATTATCATTCTCTTTCTTCTTTCTTCCTCTTCCACACGATGAGTTTTTAGAAGGCTGTACTGGGAGGCCGGGATGAACTAAGACTGTGTGGAGGTAGAAGAAGAGAATGGAGTAAGTGACAAGCGATCAGCCTTGTTGAACCTTGAACTGGATGTACTACTCCAGAGAGAGAGCATGGAGTATGTGCAGAATATGTAGAGGGGAACTGAAGAAGGGAGCTGAACTGAGGAACTAGGCCAGATAAAGAGAGCGGCAAAAGTAACAATTTCTGTAGCAAAAATAACAGTTTCTTAGGATTACAGTCAATTAGAAAAAGACTTCAGGCGCATGAACAGTAAGCACTAACCAATCTAATAATGCCACAACCAAGCACTAACCAACTGTGTAATGTTTTGTAATGCATGATCAGAGCCAAAACTGTATATAAGACTAATTGTGCACTTAATAAATTAATCCTGAGAAGAAGCCTACTCTCAGATCACCAGAAACCTGCGGGAGGAAAAGTTTTCATTGCACTTGATAACGCTGAAACTCCAGAACACATTTATGAGGAGCCTGTGCACTTTCATGAGACTGCTGTTACTGCTCCTGAGGTTCTGACGCCTGATAATTCTGATGCTGACCTGGATAGTCCTTTTGACCTGAGACCTATTGATCCGGAAAAGGAGCCTGATTTATATCCCCCAGATCCCCATGATAAATGGGTAGCTGTAAAGGGAGAAGTGAGACAGGTGGGGGATGCAGATGTATTGTGCGCTTTGCCTGTGCTGTATGTGCCGGATAAAAAGTCGTGGTGGAAAGGTCTCTCATATGCTCTTATCAAAAATATCAGGTGAATGGTGATGGACCTTGGACTTGGGACCCCCTATACAACTCATTTGATACAGTCTCTCTATGATACTCATGTACTAGGAAGTTATCAAATATAAGTATGTCTATGTTTCTGTTGACCCCTGCAGACCTTTATAGATACGCTGGCCACTTCTTCCAATGTAGACTGGCCACCTCCATTGGAATGAGTATGCGTTTTGGTCAGTATAAAACCCCAAGCCTCATGCAATATGGGGGAGCCAGAACCTCTGCAGGGAGGCCTGCTAAAGTTGAGCCTGCCACCTCGCACTGCAATGATGCTGTTAGGAGCTGGTTTCCTGATCATCTTCACAGGGTCCTTGCGCCACGTTCTGTATGTTGGACTGTGTAGTAGGACAAATAACTGTCTGGGTTTTGTGTTTCACATATTGTAGTTGTATGGAGTGTGCTTGTGGGATCCCATGTGTGTGTGTTGAGGGCAGATGGTGTTCTGTGTATTTTTTTTGTTGTCATGTTTGAGTAAAAGTTTTTAACGGGTAATAGATTAACATTTCAGACAAGAAAGAGTTAATGCAAAAGTGCGATTGCCAGACAGGCCGGCTTGTAGCTGGGCGAATGGGAGGAACCCTGCTTAGTGTGTTTAAAATAACCTGGGGATGAATCCAAGACTTGGAGGAATAGATAGATTGGTTGAAACAAGAACTACTAACTGAAAAAACAAGAGAGGTAGTGCAACCACAAGCTTTATCAGCCACCACCCAAGCAGCTTCAGGGTGCCAGGAAAAAAAAAAAAGAAAAGGGTAATGACACAGCAAACTCCTTGACTGTTAACACTGTGTAGTTTACTTCTGCTGCTGCTTCACATTCCTTTTTTATCAGAACGCCTATGAGTGGAAAAACCTGATGCCTCAAATACAGGAGCTGACTGTGAATATCCAGAGCAGAATGAGATAGAAGAAGAGAAAAATTAATGATTGTAAAACATCATTTGAGGACAACTGAAAAGTAACAACTTGAATATGTGTGCTTGTAAAGTGGCTATTATTAGAGGCTGTGATTTTGTGTATAAAACCACCTGTATTTACTAGCCAGTTGCTAATAAGAAACTACACCTTGTATTGTATGGATTTGTCACCTTAAAAGAGATGTTAGAGCATGCAAATTTGCAGCGGCTGCCAGAAAATACTAAAGCAAAAGTTAGAAAGATTCTAATACAATGGTAGTGTTATAAAGCAAGCAATGGAACAAATTAAGAGGGGGGGAGAACTCCACTGATAAGAAATTTCTTTGGCTGATCCCCCACTAACATGTGACATTCGTCTCTTCACGATTGTCTTATGAAGACTTTCAGCAACCTACCCATCTTCCATGTTGGTCTTTGGATAGTTAAGGATTAGTTTTATAGCTTGCTCTCATTTTGCGTGTGTGTCCTCCTGGGCCTCTGTGTTGCCTGCAGTCAGATGCTCAACATGCCTCAGTAACGCCATCACTCTCTTTTGAAGAGCTGCTGTTGACATCATATTGCTAACAGATGCGAAATCCATGAAAGTATTATAGTTTGGCAAAAAATTATGCACCAAGACTTCATCTACCCCACATCTGGTATTGGCTTCCTCGCAGAGGTGCCGGAGGCAGGACATTGTGGCAGGCACTACTTCAATGTCCAAGCTCCACGGGGGCATGTGTGGAATGACTTCCAATTTTGTTTGGCCTCGGGGTTTGTTTGGGCTTTGGGCTTGGGGATTCCGCTGCGGCCTGCTGTGCTTTCCATTGCGGGGTTCTCTTTCCCTTTCCTGAGAGGAGCTCCTGAAGTACAGCATATCACCTCTTCGTGGTCAAGAGAAATTTAACTAGTTCCACCTCCAGAGACATCATAAAGGAAGAGGAAGTGGCAGGAACTCCTGCCTGACTGTTTGTGTTTTAGAATGAACTTGTTCCTGCGGATGGGAGTCTCTCGCAGCCACTTGAGGATTTCTGTGCTGCTCAGCATCTGATGACTAGTTATTTTCTTGCAGATATAAAAAGGCATTTGTGAACTAATTTCCTAGAATGTCTCTATAGATGTATCAGGATTCCACAAATCGATGCTGTCTAACTGGTGAAGAACTAGCAAGGCCTCCACGGCTTCTTGTGCGACATCTGGCATGCTGGACTGCAGAACAAGTTGCACGAGGCTTGTAATTAACTCGGCTGTGCTCCCCTGTGTCTCGGGCCCTTGCTTCCTTGGATTGCACAGCAGCAGCTTTATATCAGGGTGGATCAGCTTTGCCAGGGATGGCAGCAGGAACTTGTGGCTTCTGGTTTCCAGATTGGTGGGTTTTTCTTTGAATTTGGGACTTGTCATTTTCTCCTTTGCCGAATTTGTGATGATTCGGTGGAAGGAATTTACCAGCACATAATGAAATGGTGGGGAATTTGATGACCGACAGATCTTCGGGTTTTGGTTATTGTGGAGGTTTATGCGGAGGTGGGAGGCCGGGCAGTCGATCGTGGGGTCTACATCTACATTTTGGTTGCCTCTTGGGGGGGTTTGCTTGGATTGAATGGCAGGTTCTTGAGATCTGCCACCGTGGACTGCACTAGTAGGAAAATTATGGAATTATCTTCCCAGTTGATGTGGGTGGAGGCTTTGCACAGTTTGACACAAACAATAGCAGCACTTTTGGTTGACTGTCTGCTCCCACCTTGGCCTGAGGGTACCTTCCTGGGATTGTCCGGGAACAGTTTCTTGTTCATTTTGGTTTCTTCTACCACATCCTTTGCTGTGTCTTGGATTGTCTCTGGACACAGGACCAGGAATATGGTTTGCAGGGACCAAGCTGCTGCTTTACATTTTGTGCCTTCAGCAAAGCCATCTGCTAATCAGGCAGCTTCTCTGCGCGGTCAGACATGTCAGTCTGAGGTGTTTGGTGCAGCTTTGTGAATTCATCAGGATAGTTTTCCACCCAGTTCCAAAATGCCTTTTCAAGACTGTTGATAACAGCCAATTGAGCTACTTTCTTAAGGGCCTTAAACTTGAATACTGTTTCTTGTAAGAGTCACTTTAGTTTGGAACAATCCACACTGATGTACTGTGGAAGTTCAATATCATGACTATCAGCATTGTCTTCTGAACAGGCAATCAATTCCTGTAATCTGATGGAGATGCGGCTGGACACAGCATTGAGGTTGTTGCAGCTCAGAGAAAGGAGAGGGCCCCGGAGGCCAAGTTCCGCGGCTTGGCTGCCTGCTGGTTCCCTTCATGGTGGGTGTGGATGGGGTGACGGATTTCTGGTGACAGCTGTTTCCCCGGCGTGATCACTTCTGGTCATGTGGTGTCCTTTGGTTGCCCTGCCAGGCATTTTTCCAGTATATCCAAGATAATCAGCTGAGATAGATATAAATTCTTTTCAACAGTTTCTCCAAATATTCTCATGTTATTAACATTTTTTAAGATATTGGTAAGACCACTACTAACCAGAAAAAACTTATACTTGGAAATGTTTGTAAGACATTCCTTGTTGTGCTCCGTACTGACTTTGGTGTGGGTGTTCTGCTGGCTGACCTTTACTGGAAGCTACTCATCGAAGCAGCTCACCATGGCTTGCACCCACTCCACCGGTTTGTGGGCTGCCATGTCCTTCCCACCTGCCCAGCCAGGCAGGGGGTGGATCCCCGCAGGGAGGGCAGCAAGAGAGGCACCAGGTGCGAGGAGGGCACGAGCGGGTCTCCGTTGTCCCTGGTGCGCTGTGAGGCCCTCAGCTCCCCTGCTGCCATCAGCATCTTCAGCACGCTGCTACACTCTATAGTAGTTACTCTGCTAATGTAAATCTGTATGTGCTTTGCCAGAGTACCAACTTGTTACTGGATGAAGCAAGAGAAACTCTGCACTGCCAATGAGATGCAAGGACTGAGGTTGGCCAAATGCCTTCTGCACAGCCAAGGGCAAGACTGGGTTGGCCTCTGTGTTTGCCACCAAGAAGAACCTTTAGCTCCGCTGCTGGCTGCAACCCAGCAGGCGTTGAGCAGTGGGGACACATGCCATGCCAGACCTTGATGTGAGAGATGGCCTCCCATGTTATCAGAGAGCTATCCATGAGAGAAGGGCAGGCCACGAACCTGTGATTGGCATATATTGGAGATATGACCTAGCCCAAATCTCCTGCTCAAGTAGAGTCATCTAAAGCAGTTTTAGAAAAACAAAAAGGAGGAATGAAGAGGGAGTCACCATAGGCACACTTGTATAAAGCAGTTTATGTGTTAAATTTTCTCACAATTGGGGAAACCTCAAAAACTGTAACAATTAACAGACATATTCTTTCTCAGGGTCAAAATTTACCTAATCTTCTAGAAACACATCAACCAAAAGTGTGGGTAAAATCTCCAGAGACAATGCAATGGGAAGGGCCATATCCTCTAATAACTTGGGGAAGAGGGTATGCTTGTGTTTCCACAGATCATGGCCCACAGTGGATACCTGCTCGGCTGGCATGGCCTGTGCTGGCTTTACCTGATAGTGCTGACACAGCATCCAGAGATGGCCACCAGTGCACTGATATCAGCAACATGAATGACGTCCTGGAATAGTTCCGACATCTGTGTGACTTTAGCCAGAACTCTGAATCAAACTACCTTCTGTGCCTCAATGCAGTCTGCTGATCAGCCATTTCACACTTGTTTAGTTGGTGTTCCTACACCTGTTGCAGAAATTACAGCATCTTTGCCTCTGGGTCTGTGGTATCTGAGACAAAAATGTGTAAACTTAATGGCATGTATTAGCTCATGGGATTAATAGGATATGTATTTACCTGCTATGCATGAATAACCACAAGAAATTGATATATTAAGTTCAGTTAGGTTTAGTTCTTGTGTATACTTTAATAGGTCGCGATATAGGGAGCAGGGTGTAAATGCGAAAGAGATCCAGGATGTGACCCTGATAAACCCCTTGTTCAAAAACGCTAGCACCTGCTGTACCTGAATTGACTACAAAGTATCATATGGATCATGGCACACACAGGAACATCCACAGCCGTTACCCAAAGGTATATTTTTAATTTGTGGAAATCGGGCTTTTTCTGCCCATGGACATGGATGCCGAGACTTCGATGGAATGTGTTGTATGAATCTGTCAGACCATTCTCAATCCATCCATGCTAGTATTCAACAACTAATGGATCAAACAAAAAGATTGCAATGAGATGATGGGTTTTTCAATCTCACATCCTGGTTCCAGTCGTGGGGGCTTTCTGCGTGGCTAGTATCCATTATCAAAGGGGGCTTGATATTACTGTTCGTAGTAGCTTGCTTTCTGTTAGTCATTCTATGGTATCGTGTTTTCAACGTTTGTTAGATAAGAGGGTTAAGCAAGTGTTGGTTTTAGAAAAACAAAAAGGGGGAGATGTGGAGGTGGAAGAAGAGAATGGAGTAAGTGACAAGTGGCCAGCCCTGTTGGACCTTGAACTGGATGTACTACTGGCTGATCTCCAGAGAGAGAACATGAAGTAGGCGCAGAATATGTAGAGGGGGATTGAAGAAGGGAGCTAAACTGAGGAACTAGGCCAGATAAAGAGAGCAGCAAAAGTAACAATTTCTGTAGCAAAAGTAACAGTTTCTTAGGATTACAACCAATTAGAAAAAGACTTTAGGCGTGAGCAGTAAGCACTAACCAATCTAATAATGCCATAATCAAGCACTAACCAATCGCGTAATGTTTTGTAATGTGTGATCAGAGCCAAAACTATATATGACTAATTGCTCACTTAATAAATTGTCTTCAGCTGAACTTATCACTGGAGACCTTGCCCCACATCTCCACAACACTGTGTCTCTGTGTGTACAAGTGCGTAACATCGCCCTGCTCACAGAAGCAGCAGAAGAAACACATTGTCCTTCACCGCAGACCAAGAAGGTAAAGAGTGGAAGAGCACACAGCCATGGGGATGTGCAGTCCCGTGTCTGAGGTAGGGGAGCTGCAGTGGTTGGGGACTGAAGCCCCTTGTGAACCCACTGCAGCACCCCAACAATTTAGAAGTCCTGCTGTGTCAGTTCAAAGCCCAGAGCCTCAGATGACGCCAGCCTGGGAAATAAAGCAAGCAGTGCACGTATGGGTCAGCCCATTTAATTGCCAACGATAGTTCAGAACTAGCATTTCCCAGATAATTTTAGTTTGTTCTACCAGTTGATCCCAAGAGCAGGGGAAGCAGTTTTTTCTCTCAACACTGTTACACAACATTGTGTTGAACTGCATACATAGAGCCAGAGGGAGAACTGGGCTTAGCAAGTACTTCTTGGCAATCGGTTGTGGTAAGATGCATTGTAGTAGTGGAGTGGGCCCTAGCAGGATGTAACAACAATTGTACAGGATTAATTAAACTTCTGAATGACCTCACTTAAAGGCCCTGCAGAGACCAGATAAGAATTGAGCAGCTTAGCCAGGAGCCTTAAAAGGGAAAGGGAAGGGAAAAGGACTTTCTGTAAATGCGCAATTCTTTCTCCAGTCTGGGCTGTAGAGCAGCACCTGTAGGGCCTGGAAGACAGGGGGACACTGCTGCTGCTCTCTCTCAGTTGAAACAAACAGAGCCAAATGGCTCAGATGGCTGAGCAGCCAGCCACAGGGAGATCTGGAGCCTTACACCAGCACACAGGGCAAGCCCCAGCTTCCCCAAAAGTCCTGCTGCTCTCACCCCTTCTTGTGTTGCACTTACACAGCACTTTCCATCCATTCCAGGATACCAGGGCACAGAAAGACCTACCAGCACAAATCTTGGGGCATCTCTGCTGCACATAATGTAGTTTCCTAACTTGCTCAATCATATACGTCATAATTGCATCAAAAGCTGGCTCAGCCCAGATGACTATAATCATCCCACGGTGTGAAAGCTTAAGAAACAAATTACAAATGTGGCTCCTTCCTCCTATCACAATCCTCCAACACTACCCTAGAAGGCTTTGCAACCTGAAAACGCCACCCATATATCCACTTCCCACTTCACAAGATGCAAACAGCTGTACAGCCTGTGCTACTTAAACAGTGTCTGGCAGGTTGCAATACTGCACTCAGGCACTCTGAACTGCAAAGGTACCACAAAATAATGACATACTAGGTAGTGAAAGAAGTGCCAATACTAAGGACCTAAACAGGGCCAGGATGTGAACTTGGGCACTGCCCATACTGTTATATTCTCAACAGGCTCTCTAAGTTGTTTTTCTCAGGCAATGCGCAGGCTCACTTCAAGGGACACCACAATGTACTCACCATTCACATGAGAGAAGACAGTCAAGGCTACCTTGTTGTGCAATGAAAGAGCTCATCCATCAGCTGTGCAGGAACCTGTCGGGATGGCCAGGGTATGGCCCATTTTACTTGCTTATCAGGGTTACTATGTGGGGCTCAGAGACTTTCCCTGGTGCTCCTCTCTGAATGTGAGCCACTTCACATGCCTTCACCTGGGAACAAGCTATTTTTCCTGGGGTCAGAGGCCTCCACCAGCACATATGTAGCCAAAGGTATTTAAGTGCTCAGCTTCCTTTGATTTCAGGCACACAAGTACTTTAAAAAACAGAGGCTGAATTTTAGCATAAATCTGGGAACATAATTTCATAACAATTAACATTATGCTCCACTGGGATGGTTCTGCTCACCACCACCCTCACATCAGTTTTGGTGGCTCCAAACACCAATCAGTTTACAACACAAGGGCATGATTACCAGGTGCCTTGTTAGGGAAGTAGTGTGACATGCAGCCAAAGATGGTGTGACAGAGAAAGAGGATGCTCCTTTGCACAGCAGGCAGCAAATGGATTGTCTTATAAGAAGTGCACTTGGAGAAATGCCAGACCTGGGAAATAACATGGCTGCTGCTGTCCTCTGCACCAGTGATGCCTGCTGTGTCCTAAAATGCCTGGAGAAAACATGATGCTATATAGCATGGTCTGCATACTTTTCCCATCAGCATCCTGCTCTGTGCACCAAGTGCAAAACGAAGTCCTTGGGCTCAACTCACAGAGCCCTGCTGCTGACACCTCCGTGAGGACAATCTTCATCGATGCCTACTACAGACCCTGAGGTACACCCTCCACAAGACATCACCATGAGAGCAACTCCACGAAACACAGTCCACGGGGTACCTTCAAGAGGACTCCAGAAGGACGCCTCCACAAGGAAATCCCCCGCCAATGGACTCTTGGAGGACACTCTGCTCCTATACTACGAGACTATGAACCCCAAAGAACTCCCAACACCAATGACAATGAAAAGAGATCCCCAGGACACCACTGAATCCACGGTGGTGACTCTCTCTCTCTCTGCACACCGAATTCTTGCTTCATTTACTAACTTTTTTCCAATATGTCCTATTGATATCTCCTTTATTGCAACAATTTCCTTTTTTATTGTAACTTTCATTTTGCAATTTATAATAAACAAACTGTCTGATTACCGTACTTGACCTGGCTTGTGTCTTAATTTCACTCTTAGGATCACGAACTGAAACACTGTCCAACACTGGGGTTTTTCTCCAGCTGGATTCTGACCAAACTCAAAAGGGGTGTTGCCCCTAGAACCTATGCAAACAAGTGTTCAGAAAACTACCCACAGAATGGAAAATATTCTCCTACAGAAGTCATATTTCTCAGTGTAGGAAATACCTTTGGCCTTCCTACCCACAATCCTGAACAGAAAATCAGGGTCAGCGCAGTGATGGCAGAGGAAAATTTGGTCATATGAATGCTTTAAAAACACATCTATCTAATGTATTTATATGTTGCTCTTATTGTATTATTTATTATATAAAGGGTTGTGAAATACTGCTGGAGAAGGCATGTAGTGATAAGACAGGGGGATGGTTTTAAACTGAAAGAGGGGAGAATAAGATTAGACATTAGGAAAAATTCTTCACTATGAAGATGGTGAGGAACCCAAACAGGTTGCCCAGGGAAGCTGCAGCTGTCCCATCCCTGGCAGTGTTCAAGGCCAGACTGGACAGGGCCTTGAGCAACCTAGTCTAGTGGAAGGTGTCCCTGCCCATGGCACGAGGGCTGGAACTGGATGAGGTTTAAGGCCCCTTCAAAAAAAACAAAAAAACAAAAAAACAAAACAAACAAAAAAAAAAAAAAAAACAAAAAAAAAACCTACCCAAAAAAGAAAACAGCAAAAAATTTTGCTGCTTCCATGGCAAAACGAGATGAGGGGGAAAGCCATCTGCATTTGACAAAGCATATCTTGTAGGAAGGCAGCACCTAACTAGGGTACTAAAACACCCCGGACCCTAAAGCATGGGTTAAAAACACCAGCCTTTCTCCTCCATCCTTTCCTGCAGCAAGAGACAAGTGCAGAACTACCCCTGGCAGTCCCAGAGAGCTACTAGCTTCCTCCATGCCCTGGGAGCCACTATAAATCAATCCCTTATAAATCCAAGGTTGAAACACAGATCTGTGTCCTGTGGTAGAGAAATGCTTATAGAGGTCCTTCTTAGCCTAGAGATTCAGGTGAAAACAGACACAAGGCTCAGAGATTATTAATTTTAACACAGGTCTGTTATTAAAAATGAAAAGCTGATGCCTTTATCTTACAATAAAAAGCATCCACAGCTTAATCAATTGTTGTTTGATCCATTGGGCTTAGTCTACAAAACATGATCCTTCAGAACTCACTCAAAGTTCTCCCTGCTGCCACAAAGGTTTTCACAGAGGGATTAAAGCAATTATTTTCCTTTAGTATGGCTTAAAAATTATATTGATAACCTACCAAGCAAAAATAAAATACATTGAAACTTCATGAGGGATTTAGATAAAAAACGAACTTCATCTGCACTCAAATTGTCTTGGATGAGAGGAGACTTAGACACCCTAAAAATGGCCCAGAACTCAGCATCCTCAGACTTAGAAGAAAATGGGGAAGAAAGGATGTGAAATATGCTCATCTGATTCTTGTCAATGTGAAACAATGCTACATAATGAACTATAACTCTCTCAAGAACATGGAACCTCTAACTATCCTGTTTGCCCTTATAGGTCTACAAACTTAAAGGAAATAAGATGAGATGTACATAGTTTTTGCTATTGCCTTCCCTGCTTGGGATATTTCTTCAACCATTGTGTGAGATTGTATAAACATTTTTAGGCCTTGCGGTTTGTTTCGCCCGGATGCTTGTTTCATGTGTTTTGTTAGCCTCTTGCAGCTCCTCCTTTGATTCGTGCAGAATGTGCAGGGGCCAATGCTTATCATGGCCTCCTGATACATACTCAAACGAACACCAGACAGGAGAAGATTCCAGAAGGTGAAGAAAGCCCGCACTAAAAAAGACATGCCCATTCATGAATATGTATTAGCATGAGAAAATATAAACCAGGAGCAGAAACTGTGTGCATGCGTGTTGGTGGAGCAGAGACTCCCCACGCACCCAGGGCTGTTTGCTTCTCTCTATTTGTATAATAAACTGGATATTTCATTTTAAATCCTATTTGGACCAATTATTTATCACAAAGAACAAGCCCTTAAGCAAAATGATTGCTTTTCCGACCTCCAGCTTCCGCACAGGAAGGCAGCCACGCAGCAGTCTCCCTGGGGCATTCCGTGGATTTGGTTTGTCATTAGGTAAGATTGGAACCAATCCAGTCAAGAAGAAAGTGTTACATTCACTGCATCAGCATGACACAAAAGAAATATTCCCAGGTTTTCTTGTGGCTCAAGTAGTAACCATTCTATTATGCCAATATTTTGGTCTTGTAACTTAGAAAGCAGCTATTTTAGTATTGAAGCCCAACATCAAATGTATAATCTTTAACATTGACAGCAATGCGCTACAAATAGGTAAGATCCTGATGGAAAAGACACTGCAGGCAGAAGGGTACGCTGCTCAGAGTAGCTCTATACTTACCTCCCCCAGCAAGTTATATTAACTGCTCTAACGCCTCTTCATGATAGATAATAACCCCCCCCAACGAGCACCTTACTCTGCCTGTTGAAAGTGCCACTGTCACTCCCGTGGGAGCTGTGCTTAGTGCTGCTCTCTGGATGAGAAGGAGCAGCTCAGCGCAGTTTGTTCCTCTGCTGCAACCTTCTTGCAATGAGCCACATGCTCTTGCTTTTCCACATCCCACAGCAGGCTTGGGTTTCCACGCCCCCTCCATAGAAGTGCTAGCAGGGTACCGTTCCAATCCTGAGTAACCAAGAAGCCTTCTCACATTTTCAAACA
>WYDI02004425.1:4356-18912 GCA_009867235.2 Psittacus erithacus | reverse complement strand
CCCCATCCCTCCGGGAGCCGAGGGAGGAGGTGGGGGGGCAGTGAGTGGGCTGCGTGGCAGGCCTTAAACCACGACATGATATTAAAATTAATATATTTAGTTTCAGAATTATTTTTTCCTCAGTCATGCTAGGATAAAATTCACCACTGCTACATTAAAAAAATCAGTGCTAATAATAATAGAGACTCATTCCAGCTTACTGGCCTCAAACACAAGATCTTCAGAAAGTTAACACATCTGATTTAAGAGGAAAGTACTTTCTGAAACAGTAACAGGCACAGGTTACATGACACCACTATTGAATATTCTGTAAATGATAGATGTGCTAATACTATAAAGCAGCAGTTGTGAAGATTAGGTTTCTTTAAAATAGTCTGACTGTGCAGCCCCAAGAGAAGAAATTAGACCTTAATGATGAAATTCACAGATAGCAGTGGTGGGATCCAAGTGCAAGAGGGCACATCAACCTCTTCTAACCGAATGTACCAGACACTTTTGGCCATGGTTGTTACCTCCAATGCCAGAAAGCCTGTGATCTAATAATGCCCAATTGTTGCATTGTGTCACATTTGGCAATTGTTGTCTAGTTACAGGTGCCAAGTCTGTTGTTTTTTCCAGTCTCTGACATCAAAACAAGATTAACTCTCGTTTCTCTGTATTGCAGAGAAATTAAATACTTCAGTGTCAAAAAACATTCTCACACTCTCCAAAGGCACAGAGAGTTAGGGACACTCTGTAACAACCCCAAAAACCTTGTTAAAAAAATATTTATGCATTTAAAAGTTTATATTCAGCTAGCGAAATCTATGAATAACTATAGACAGAATTAAATAAATGCAGGCAGTTTATCAACAACCCAAAAAGAAGGCAAATGATTGCTAGGGGGACAATGAGATTTCTGTTCCATGAGTAGATCTAAAACCTAAGGGGACACAGTCTAAAAATTATTAAGATTGCACAAACCATTGCAGTCTGATAGTCCTCTATCAATATTTGAGACCAAACTAAACGTCATATTTGAATTGAGGGAAGTTCAGAAGGGTGACTTCTAGTCATCCGCATAGTAAGGCAATGACAAACACATCCAGAACTATTGCCAGTGCATTTCCACTTCTCTCCTGACAGTAGGAGTAGAGAACATCTTTATCAATCACAGCTCATGGACACTTTCTATACTGTTGCCTGACAGTGTTCCAGACACTTTCTCTCAGCATTGTGGGTCAAGAAGGTAGTTCGGTCACTTTCAGCCCAGAGAAGTGAGAGCCCTGATCTTCAGCCTTTCTGAAGTTTAATGTCACAGACCAGGTGCACAAGGATTAGATCCCAGGTGGCAGCTCCCTAGTGCCCATAAATCTAACTATGCTTCTTAATCTGACCCCTTTTCTCACTTGCTATCATAAACAGTGGCTGATTGAAAGTGATCAAAAGCAACCCCTTCAGAGCAAAGTGCTTGTAGCAATTTACACCAAAAGTGTATAACGTCCTCAGAAATTCAAGTAAAGTATAAGCTATTTATATATTTTCCTTCTCCTAAAGCCCACTCTTTCCTTGCATGCTCAGTAATTCTTTCAGCCCACTCACATCCATCTAACTTTTGCCTGAGAGAAGCAAAGTCTGAGGGAGGCTGCTTTCCTACTTCTTCCAAACACTCCCCTCCAGATGCTCCTGTTAGTTACTTTATTGTGTGTTCCCTTCTATTGGAAACATCCTGAAGCAAGGGTTAGTCTTTTCTTCTCTGTAAATTCAGCCTTGGAAGTAAATGTGTAACTCAGCCCTACCTGTGGAAAATAGCATTTTCTGAGTTAACTGTCCAGCTGCTATAATCTGTCTCCAAATCTTGTACTTCAGTTTCTTATTCCATTATAACTGCATTTGCTGTTTGCTTTCCCTTTAAAAGTATCCTCTGAATTCAGTGGCAGAAGGAAGGATAGTATTAAGCATGTAAACTAAAGTGCTTTTAATAGTAATTTGAAAGGAAAAAATCCTGATTTTACAATTATCATCTACAGGTTTATACCTAGATTTTTTCCCTCTTTGTGTAAGGCTGTGTTTCAATTATGTAAGTCTTCCTTAAGCAGCTATTCATTGTGGAATATGATGGTGAGCTAAAACTTAACAAATGTGATTATCCCTTCATTGTTGTAAGGGACTGCTTTATGTCTAGCACCTCACACTGTTGACAAGTACAATCCCAGTTAGGAAAAAGATGTACTTCAGGGGCTGAATTAGTTTTACCTTATGGATATTTCTTGAATTAATCTTTGTATTATGTTTCCAGTTTCTGCTTCAGAACTCATGGGAACAATTTTCTGTTTGTGTTCTTGTTTTTTTTTTTTTTTTTTTTTTCCCTGACCACAGCCCAGTGGGTTACCAGCAATGCACTCTTCTTTTGATCCTGACTTCTCCATTTAACTGTCACCATCACTGAATTTCATGTAGCCTCTAATCTTCAGTATCTATTGGGCTACTGCATTTCTAAACAGCAAAGAGGACACACGTAGGGCAGTTCTTGACACCCGTAACTGGAAATGGAGAGCTCCACACTCCCATTTTAACTTCCTCAGAGCTGCCATTTTGCCTACTCATGGCAGGTGCCCCTGATCATAAAACTCCTATGCATTTGACCCAGTGAACTATATTTCTTTTTTCACATCAGATCACCTGATTCATCACATCTTCAGTGTATTAATAAGCCCCTTATTCATACCATTACTATAAAACTTTCTAGGTATGTGTCCTAAAGCTTATGACTCACAATATTGAAGCATTTCATTTAAAAATTATATTTTTAAAAACACTTATACTGAAATTCTTCCTTCTTTCTACTGTTATTTTCAGGCTCGCTCCCCAGCAATTCACTTCTAACCTCCCATTCACTGCATTCCCCAGGATCCTGGCATTTGATGCCAAGCTCCTAGTGACAGCTGAAGCCAAGCCCACACTCTTTCACAGCCTTTCTTGCAGAAGCCAAATGTTTCTGTCAGGAATATCAAGTGACCTTTTCTTACAAGGAACACACACAGCCAGGGCTCTAGGAGTTAAAAGAGATGATGTGTCCAACAGAACCCACAAAGTGTTCTATAGTAATTTTAATCTGGAAACAAAAAATCTGGAACATCTTAAATCTCCAGACACAACTATACCTCATCTTACATTAAAAGCGCATCTAATTATGTACTTTAAAATGTATTTCTTCTTCTGTATTTTTTTTTTAGCAAAACCTTAGGTTTATTTGCTGTTCCTTTGAGGTATTTTGTGCCAGTACTAGAAGACACTTGCATGAGCAATGCTACTGGATATAACTGTACACCTATAAATTCCTCTGATCTCTTTGTCAATAACAGCTAACCCAGTCAGCGTTGTAAATTTTTTTCCACGCCATGAAATAAACCTCTTCTCTTCCTCCTCTGGCATTTTTGATTATAAAACCCAATTTCTTTTTAACAGACACTATTAAGTCAGGAAGATTAGTTCAAAAGCTACTCTTGCAAAAAAAAAAAAAAAAAAAACCAAACAAAAACCCCACTCTCAAATTTTTTTTCCAAATCCACAGGCTTTTTAAGCAATAATACCCAAAGTGGATTAGTGACTTGTAAATATAGTGACTCAGCTGCCTTGCCTATTTCTCCACCACTTTGCATTATTGTCACACCCCAGTGTGACAGGGTCTTATCACACACGTTGGGTTTAGCAAGTGAATCTTGTCAAGTAAGCTTCAGTCATTCCTAAGGCTCAGAGGCTTCTTGCAGTCAGCATTCCTTTGGACTGCTCTGTCAGCAGAAACTGGAAAAAAAGCTCTCACTTATGTTTTGAATTTAGGGCACGGAATACCTTGAAACACCAACTTGATGCTCAAAAGCTGCGTACTCAATAAAGGAAATATTAGTTTTGCTAGTTTGGCTTTTAACTTACACATATCACTTTTGCTGCGACACCTCTTCTCCGAGGCACTTGAAAGGAAGAGAACTAAAACAAAGAAATATGTCACTCTCCAAACTGTTTCAGTAAGAAAACAAAAAGACTAGTATCTATTTCATTGTGCTAAATTACTTGCAGATTAACTTCAAAATAGAACTGCTTACTGCAATGTGTGGATAGACATTTCAATAAAAGGATTACACATTTGTTTTGAAATGAACGTACACTTTCACTTTAAAATCACATAGTGATTTTGGCAATTAAATATACTCCAGAACTGCTTGAAGAGCTTGAAAATATTTTTAAAATAGTCAAACAAATAGTATATTTTATAAGCCAGATTCTCTGATTCGAGTTGTATCCTTTATACCATTCAGTACCTGAAGTCTTTTCCAGACCAGGTCCTTAATTCTAAAACCACAGAAGCTGCACTGCACATGTGAGATGAGGGAGGAGTCCTGCAACATGGAGAATTTATTCCTTTCCTTTCTGCCTTGTCTCCCCTGTTTTATATGCCTCAAAATAAGCAGCAGAAGAACCTGATCCTAAATAAAAATAGCTTCCTGAAAACTTCACTTGCATTTCTGTGTGTAAATCTACAACGCTGAACAGACTCTGTCTTCAGATATTTACTTTGTTTCTTGCACTTTTACATAAACAACTTAATTTGCATAAAATTTGGAACTTTTTTTTATAATTTAATATCATCTTACTGCACATTCCTTGTTGAAATGTTTTTCTTCAAAAGTAAAAAGTGTATGATGACACAAACAGAAGACTAAAGTCCAATAGAGAGGTAAGCCAGGATTATTGGTAGAAAAAATATTTGCCAATAAGATTCTGTGTTAGATTTTCTACTCCTCTAATCAATGTTTGCACCCCTGTTGACTGAATTAGTCAAATTTCCAGAGGTGGCCCTAGCACAAGGAGAAATACAGGAAGCAGTTAAACTGAAATTTTTTTCAAAGCTTTCAGGTAAGATCTTTCTTTGTAAGGCAATTCTAACTTTAATTCTAACTGAATAATGCAAAGCAGTTGTAGAAAGTAAATTATAAATTAGTAATACTGAGTCTTCGCAGAGAAAACCTGATTCTCTCTGAGTTTCACGTGAATGGAAATAGCAACATGACCTACTTTTCCAGTCAACACAGTTTCAATGACAAATACTCCCAGTGAACTCTTCAAAGATGTTATATATATGCATAAGTTTATTACAAGTCAGAATATGAAAAATCAATAATGATCTGCCTTTCTTTAAAGCAAACAAATACAACACATACACACACACACACATTGTGTATACTTGAATATATATGCATATTCCATATACACTTGCGTATATTAAGTACATACTTGAATATATGTGAGTATAAAATATGCATGAACGTCTTACTGAATTATAATTTAGAAATGGGAAAACCTAGGCTTCTTCACTGCAGCTTCTGTTTCTCTGTTTTACAAAACTGACGTGAGATGGACTGGCAGAGAGTGGGTGGAGGCATTCAAGTACAAGATCGTGTAATTCACTCCTTACAGATAGCTCCACTCTGCTTTGGGAAGTTTAGTCTGATTCAGCTGAAAATGTGGCCAGTTACCAAGTGATCTGTCATAAATTTCATTCCAGCCTCACATTTACGTATCCATGCTATCCCTTTTCCTTTGAAGTCAAACTTTTCACAGATGCGTTTTCCCTTTGCTGTCTCTGTTGACCCCAGAGCTGTGTAGCCCTTGAAGAAAGCAAGCAGGTTTGTCTCCTTCATTCTTACCTTCATTCATTCTCTGTGTGGATCAGGAAAGCCCTGCCCACTCCCTTTCAGTGGCTAAGCCATGTTTCCATGGGCCTTGGTTGCATCCTCAGACAGGAGGATGTAAAGGAGTAGCAATTCCCAGAGGAAGGAGAAATTAATTCAGGTTACCATTCTTGAAAAAGCTGGCTGCCAAATATTTTCCTGGAGAACGTTCTTAGGCACACAGGAAAATAAGCCTCTGACAAACAGTTAAAATTATTTCACCAACACATAAAATTATATTAAGCTCTGGTAGTTACACTCACAATTATGTAAGGAAATAATTATTTCTTTTTAAAGACCGTCAAGGTTTGCTCTTTTTCAGGAGGTGAATGCATTCAAATTTGAACAATCTGAGAAATCAATTAGTCACTACCAGGTTTTTTATTCTAAAAAATTCATATCATTATATTAATGACATGAAATTAATATTCAGTTATTTAGGATTGCTTCCTCCCAGTTTTTCAATATTTGGAATTAATAATATGTGGGAAATCTAGGATACAAGTGCTAACATATTTGCCTGTCATGATCCCTGCCATAACTATGTGCCAGTCTTTTCAATGTGAGCCCAGGCTCAACTCCACAAAAGCTTATTAACAGCTGTACCAAAAGTGTAACCTGTCTTTCATAAATCTGTGCACAAAATCATTTTTAGACATTTTAGTATACCTGAAAAGAGAAAACATACACTATTTTATGTCTTTTGGGAATAGCACCAACATATGAATATGTTGCTATTTACTGACATTTAAGCCTCATGCCATAGAGATTACCAAGATAAATCACTAGCACCATGTTAATCTTCAGGAAGAACTTGTTCTTCATGTCATGAAAAATTCTTTCTTTCAAGTGATGGAGTTTACCTTGTAAATTAAATCTCTAAAGTAATGGGAGAAATAACCCATGACACTGGCGGGGGAAATTAAATTAGAGCTACTAATAGCAGGTCAGCACAGTCCAAGCAGAGGTAATAGAAGTGACCACATGAATGATAAGCAGACCTTCACTAGGCTGTGACATCTGTCTCCCAGTGACCGTGACAAACATTCATCTGTGTGGCAAGCAATTCACAATTGAAGCACTGCATGTTTATAATGCAGCCTGGCAGTGGCAGAGCCAAAGCATGCCAGTCTTTCACAGCAGGATGTTCTAACTGCCTAATGAAGACCACTAAGACAAGTGGAAATATTTGATCCCAGCCTCTCTGCTAAATCAATCTGCCACTGCTCCAGATAATCTTTCAGATTCTTTTATTTACTTATATATTTATCTATCTATTTTCAAATATGGAAGATATTTTTTGAACTAGTACAATCCCCATTCTTCCCCAAATTGATAAGTTACTGTAATTCTACCCAGTAGCAGTAAAATACAAGGGGGAAAAGGTAGGAAAATGTAAACAACAGATTCTGGTCTGGAATTGTAAATGATACAGTGTGTGCTTTCTCTAAAGACTTTAACATCACTGAAATAGCCATTGGCAAAATAGCAGGGTTAAAGTAAAATGGTCTCATGCATGTCATAAAAAGCACCTCTGAAATTCAAGGCCTGATTTATTTCCTAATACGAGAGCGCAATCACTGATCTTTTGATGTAAACCTAATGATGTAATAAATAACATATGTCCAGACAAAATACAGGTTTCTATAAAGCACAGGGCTAAAGGGTAAGGTCATATTCTACCACTTCTTTTCTCTACATTGAAACAACTCATTAACACACACCAGCATCATTAGCAAATATTTTCAGCAGGAATTAAGAGTACGGACAGAAGAAGAAAGGGCAGTTGGTTGACAAATATGAAAGTGCTTGGCAAAGTGTGTAAGTAAGTAAATAAATAAACCTTACAACATATGAGCCTCTGTTCAGATAATAAAAGAGGCTGAAAGAAATGCTTGTTTACATTATCCACATATATGTCTAGGATATATGTGATCTTAACCTTTTAGTCATTATGCTAAAATAAGCAGCATATTAAAATGGAAATTTCCCAGGAGTTACTGATTGGCAAAGTGAAATAATGAACTTCATATCTCTCATTTGTTCACAATACTTGTTTCCATTTAAATGGTGGTTAGGCTTCCTCAGTACTAATGAAAATTTGGCCTTATTATTACCTGGCTTAAAAATCCAGAGGTACAACTGCAGGGATAAAATGTTAGTAAAAATGACAGTCAGCATTTTCTGGTGGTGTGGTAGGCACTAGCTCTGTGAGATCGACATTTCCAAATATCATCTTAGCACAAAAATACCCATTGTGCAAAGGTCCTGGCAGTCTCCAGAGGCAAAACTTCAGTCTCTTCAGCTCTGCAACACCCTTCACTGGATAACTTCCTCCTGTGGACACACTGCGTTCGTCTGTCTGTGTGCACTGACGTCTGCCCAGAACACATTACAAACTGGCATCAGGTCCAGACCTCACTGGTGACAAAAGGAGTCCTGAAGAAATGGCTAGCTGAAGATACTCAAACAAAATGCAAATAAGGCATACCGTGAAGGGCAGGCGATGCACCAAAAAAACTTGCATTAACTAGATAATTAATTAAAGCCCCCTCAAAGCCTAACTTTTGTATTTATTGCAGGCTGGATTTCAGATATTGCTAATATACAGATTCTCTTAATTTAATTTTAAAAGTTTTCACTATCATTTCTAGATGCCATAAACTTCATATATAGCATATATCTTTTTCTCATACAAATATCCTAGCAAAAGTATTGGACTTGTCTTTCAAGGAGACAGTGTATCACAAATCTCCACAGTTCCTCAGAACTAAAACTTCAGAACTACAAAATTAATTGAGATAAGCCCTGCTGTGCTTCCAGACCAAAAAGATTATTTTAAGAGCTATGTGGAAAAGAAAGTCAGTAAGGCAACTTTCCAAACTTCTACTCACCTACTACTACAATTAAGGGAAATTTTAGGGATGACTGACTAAAGACTGAAGAGCCATAAAGCCAGTTTCTTCTGAAAATTCTGGATGTCAGGACAGAAACAGCATCAGAATGAGGTGAAAAACTGAGGACACCAAACCTTCTCAAATATTTTAGGACTAATTTTTCCAAAAGCAACTTCAGCCTAACTCCACTCTGATTGAAATTGAGAGTCATCTGAACAAAAAAACCCAAAAAACCCCAAAAACCCAAAACTAACCAAACAAAAAAAACCCCAGAAAAAAAAAAAACAGAAACAAACACAAAACCAAAATCAAAACACAAAAACACAACAAAAACAGCCAACCAGAAAAAAACCCACACAAAAATTGAGGCATCACTAGACACTTTACAAAACATCCTTACTGTGGTATTTGCACAGCTTTCTGTCGTGGTTTAAGGCCTGTCATGCAGCCCACTCACTCACCCCCAACCCTCCTTTCCTCCTTCAGCTCCTGGAGGGATGGAGAGGAGAATCAAAAGAATACAACTCCCACAGGTTGAGATAAGAACAGCCCAGTAACTAAGGTATAACACAAACCACTGCTGCTACCACCAATAATAATAATGATAAAGGAAATAACAAGGGAAGAGAATACAGCAGCTCACCAGCGACTGATACCCAGCCCCACCCCAGCAGAGATGTAGCCTTTTCGAGTAACTGCCCCCAGTTACATCCTAGGCATGACATGCTGTGGTATGGAATACCTTTTTGGTCAGTTTGGGTCAGGTGTCCTGTCTTTGCTTCCTCCCGGCTTCTCTCCTCCCTGGCAGAGCATGAGGCTCAGAAAGTCCTCTGCCAGACTAAACATTCTAAACAGTAGCTAAAAACAGAGGTGTTATCAGTACTGTACCCAGACCAAAAGTCAAAAACACAGCACTGCACCAGCTACTAAGAAGGAGAAAAATGACTGCTACTGCTGAACCCAGGACATTTCCTAAGCCTCTTAATGAATTTTTTGGCACTTTTTGATGGTCACTATCTCTCCATTAGAAATTATTCTGTTCCCACTAGCTAGCTGCTAGTAAATTCACTGTTTACTCGTCCTTCACTCAGAGGCAGGTAAAGAGCCCAAAGGGTTTTGTACAGGCATGCCAGATACAATTCATAATCATTACAAGAAAGTGCCCAACATGTCTGTCCATTTCCTAAGGACACCCACAGCCCAGGGCTCCATGTTAGCCCCCAGGGCTGTCAGCCCCTGCCCCAGCTGGTCTCCAGCTCCTCACAGCCCTGCCCAGGTCCACCATGAGCCCCCCAGGCCAGGCCCACCCAGGGGCCAAGGCCCTGGCCAAGCCTCAAACAGGGCTGGTGAGCCCCTTACAGCCATGTTACCACACTCAACCTGTCTCTTAGGGAAAGGCTGTACTCCCTTAAGAAACTATTAGTCACAGTCTTTGCAGGCTCTAGTGTTTTGACACCAGGTCAGGGTTTTAACCATAAAAATTGTACTTGTCATACAGCCCTTTCCTAAATCTGAGAAGCACTTCTCTGCTGCTGCTCCCCAGTGGTTCCAAATTTGCTCCATGCTTTGTCTCCTTCATCAGGGAAAGAAACTAGGACTGACCGTTCTGTGAACAAAAAAGATTGGAAAACAGGCAACATCAGCCCTTAATACTTTCCCTTGGGAAGCCTATAGCAGAAGGCAGAAAGAACTTGGATCCCAGAGAGATTTCTTGAAGAAATATTCATCAGACTTTAATGCTCTGAACTTTTTTACTAGATGCAACATTCAGCACTTGAAATTATCCTGGGAAATGTCTTCTTAAAGTTGCAGTCATTTTACACTACTCCAACTCATGGACAGGAACCCCTGTGACAGTGGCCCATCAGCAGAACTGACACATGTCAGAAGACTTTAGGTAATGCACCATAGAGGTCCATCAGAAACAGACATGTTGGCAGTCATGGAACAGAAAAAGGGATGATTACTAGCTTGTTTATACTTACTACCTGTCTCAACATGAATTATAGTTATCTAGAAGCACAGGCTATGCGCTTAAACTCCCACACTCTTAGCTGGGCTTTTTACTAAACAGAAGTAAACACATGAGGCAAATATTTAATCTTGTTTATATTTACTTTCGAATGTTAGTTTAATACCAGTAAAAGTAAGGAGATAAGCAAAAGAGGTGCTCTTCTGAGCTCCTGATTCACTTGGGATATGGAGTCAAAACAGACTTGTTTCTAGCCCTTATTCAAGAAGAGGTTTGCATGAAAATGCTGTGGCTGAGCAAAGTGTTCTGTAAGGATTATTTCTTTCTTTGCCTTGGGCAAGAAGAGTTTAGTGTACAAAAAATACAAATTTTGCAGTCAAAGTACTGCAAAATCCAAAATCCTGTTCATTTCTGGAAAATAAAAATTTTGATCACAAATTGATCTTCTGGGAGATGGTAAAGAAAAAAACCAGTTGAAAATACCTTTGTCATGTCTCTTTTCCCCCCTATATCCTAACTTAAGCCTAAAAATTGAACAAGGGAAAAGATTTTGACATGCCTTATGTCTAGTTACCTGTGCATATTTACACTTATACTGGCTTGAGATCAGACTACTTCTCAGTGATAGTTAGCTAATGATTTCATTTACAAGTCAACCTAATTCAGTTCTCTATTCTTATAATTTTAAGTAAGCAGCATGCAAAATATGAGATTTAAGGAAATGATATAACTGTGATTTAGTTCATTAAGGTGTAAATGATGCAATAAGGGACAGGGAAAAAAAATTAGTTGATGATGGGAGTACAAAATCTTCAAAGAGAACTCCCACACCTAAGTGTTGTGGTATATAGAAGGATGCTACCCATGGCTTAGCTTTAGCTGATCTGTGAGTTGTGGAGCAAAGAAACGATCTGACTTATTTGTCCATCCTCAAGAGTGGGTTCCAGCTCCTCCTTTTGTGCTGCCTCTGGACGGTGTAGCTTAGGAATACATTCAGTGAACTGTTTTCAGACCAGGCAGGAATCTGAATCTTACCATGACAAGCGCCATGAAAAGAAGACTCAGGTAGAAGCATGTGGCCAGGAACACATGAAACAGGACTCCCTTTTTCAGATAGACATAGCCTTAGATCAGTATGTGTTAGGTCATGAGAGTACACCTGAGTGGTGTGCCCTGCATACAGTTCTAAAATTTCCTCAAAGCTAAATCCTCAGCACAGAAGTTAATAGTGTTGCTGCTGGCTTGCACTAGCTTAGTCAGGTTTATAGTCATATGCGTGATTGTGTTTACATATATGCGTATATTTCTCTAGATCTTCATGATATGACACACATTTGTCTGTACAGGTTTATAAATATGTACCTATACAAATGTATATAGATCAGATACAATATGCATACATATTACACACCCTTGAAAGCCTATTTTCTTGTACTAACCACAGAGTATTTTCAGTATTACTCTGATTTGCAATACTTCTCTCACCTCCTAAAGACAATTAAGGAGGGAAAAGTTGCACATTAAATGATCCCATTATGAATTCATTTATTTTTTTTTACTAGCACAGAGGATGATGAATTAATTTTGTATTCAAGTAATGCTTATTTCTGCCTCCAATAAGAGTTCCCTCATAACGCATCATTAGTTAAATGTACCCATCACAATAAAATCTAACAAAAAAAGTGCCTTTATGTTACTTTAAATAATGAGCCTTCAGAGAAGCTGAATTAGCACTATAAATTAAGAAATGTTGCATTATGGTAAGAATATTCTTAGTTCGCAAGAGCAACAGCCAAGCTCAATCTTTCTGTCTCCCAAATTAATTGTATAAAAAAAGAGCGGGTTTTTTTTTAAGTAGGAAAAAAAGGAAAATCCTTCTCTAGGTCTCACATATACTCCCCCATGTATCCCAGAGCGATAAAATTAAAATCATAGATTCTAGTTTAGCATTAAAAAATAAATGCCTGCCACCTACCCGTGTGTCATTATCAGATTTCATTAGTACACACCTACTTGTGTGCCAAAGCCTTTAATAGAAATGTTATGTAAGATAATATTGAAGAACACTTTTAATCTATCCAGCTGTGAATTCTCTTTTCAACGTAACCAACTGGACATCTTTCCTTAATCTTTCTTCTTAACTGTCTGACAATCTGCATAACAAATCATCCTCTTACTCTTTTAACTGGCATATTCCTAAGCAACAGCTTTAATTCAGAGAAATTAGTTTTACTACAGAAACCTCCCCTAATATATTAGAAATGTGACCTACAGTTCTTAGTGTTTGTGAGAGTGGCATACACAAAATGCTGTAAAAAAATCAGATCCATTTCTTTTACTCATTAGTCAAACTCTGCAGTGTTGTGAAGAATTTTTTTCTTGTTCATCCTGATAATTCGCTGCTTTTCTTAAAATGTAAGCCACTAGCACTGAAATTTTTGCTCACACTTCAGACTGCATCAGTCTACAGGTTAGGTAGATAGTAACAGTGAATACTTATCCTGACCTATGGTGATTTTATAGGGCTTTTTAACTTTAAAAGAATAAAATAAAATAAAAAAAAATCAAGCTTAGCAAGACTCAGTGAGCCTATGAACTTTTAATTTGATGTGCTCCTGCTGTCCCACACACTGATGTAAAAACACAATTCAGTAACTAACACTGGCATTAACCATTAAGCAAAGTCAAGACTCAGTAGTCTGTATACACCGGCTACATCTATGCTAGTGAATTGAAAACACAAGTTTGAGTTCTATCCTGTAACTTTCCACACTGTTAAATGATTGTTGCAGTTTTGGCTTGAGTTAAACAGTACTCTCCTTAGCAATGCCCAGGGTATTTCTGGAGAGGAACAGTCTAGAAACCATTGCTAACAAACCTGTCCACTGTGAAAAGCGGCAGGAGATTATAACTATGTGAATGCAAACTGCTGTGGCTGGCAGCCTCAGGGCAAGAGAGCCATTTGATTTGTTTTCTGAATCTAAATGTAACTACAGAATTGCACCTCCTAATAGAAGTATACACCTCCTAGTAAATAGAATTGTTCAGGAATTTCCATGGTTTGGGGGGTTTTTTGGTTTTTTGTTTTTTAAAAAAGGCCCCCTGGTTCATTAAAACCTTTTGCAGGAACTCACCTATCAGATCCAGAAGAGATAGAAGAGCTAGTCAAAATTAGAGGCAAGAATGGCATTAGCAACCAGAAAGGTCAGCTGGTAGGATATTTACCTGGAGTGTGTGATAATGAAGTTCAAGTCCTTGTTTTGAATCAGTGAGAACAAAGACTTGTGTTCTCTTCTTGCTCAGCCTGCAGAACTATTTTGAACTGAAGTTACTCTGAGATGAAGTACAGTTATTTTTCATCTCTGTTTGTTTCCTGATAATGTTTAGAATTCAATTCATGGAGAAAAGATTTTTTATTTTTTTTTTACTATTTTCCACAAAGTTCTAACCATAAATTCTATCTTCATCTTTACCTGCTGTCTTCTTTGACATCTACCAAATATCATCTCGACATCTCTATGCTATTTTATAAATACTTAGGAGTTAAGCATATAATTCTGATCTTTTACTTGATCTTGCAATGGAATCTAAGTATAGTTCGTGATCAGAAGTGATTGCCTAGAATAGAATATAAAAAAAAAAAAGAAAAAAGAAAAAATACAGAAAGGAAGTGTAGGCTATAGCCAGTTTCTTAAGGACATCAGTCAATACGCTTTAACTTAGAAAAGATGAAAAAAAAGGATATGATTTTGATTACAGGAGTTACACAAAGACTCTATGGGAGGTCATTGCTAAAATCTGTGAGATATGCACATGGATACTCTTCTTCAAAGACATTGTTTCAGTTGTATTGGGAGCGAGGGAACAGGATTACCTGAGCAGCTCAGGCATAGGCAATATTCTATCTTTCTGGTCTCATGGCTTCATGCTCTCAATTAAAAAAAAAAAAAAAAAAAAACCCAAACCCACACCCCCCCCC